>JASCZW010016927.1:0-17861 GCA_034211315.2 Aedes japonicus | reverse complement strand
AGAAGTCTTTGAGCTAGGTAAATGGTACCTACGGCTCTTCAGCAGCTCTTTTTCTTGCTGTGAGGTCAGTTAGCTAGCAAGCCAGCAATCCGAACGTGGCTGAAGTTGTCCCTTATGATTCTTACATGGTGCACCTCTTGCCTGTTTTGGATACGATTGAATCAACATTCTAGTTAACGAAAGGTAGTGTTCTGTCCCAAATAGCGAAGTTGTGGATCCTTTGAGACTTGTCTCACTGGTGATCGCCGAAATCGAAGATGTGCACATGGGTTTCCAACCTTGATGGGATAATCCTTAGAAGGTGATGAACTCCTACCGCAGCTACAGATGCCTTGCCAAATAATGTATTTACGTGCAAATTTATCTCCAAACACAAACTTGATTTTGGCAGGAATATCTCCTCGAGCCGTAGCCAAGTAAAATGTTGGTCCGGGTAGCTGTTTGAAATCGTCCTTTACATAGGTTTCATCATCCATGAGGCGACAGCCATTGAATTTTGTCAACACCTGATCATACAGTTTTCTGGCGCGAGTTCTGGCCACATTGTTCTGCTTTTGATCCCTATTTGGTTGTCTACGGTATGACTTGAAGCCTTCTCGGAGACGAATCCGTTGCACGGTACTGCGTGCGGCGCGAGACTTTTTGGCCGAATCGCGGTCTGAGATGTTGGGGTTTGCCTTAATGTTCTTGATGACTTTGTTCCGCAGTTGACGGTTGACAGTACCCACCCAACGCTTGCTTTGATGCTTGCGATCCGTCGACAAAGAGTCTCTGTCCACCTTATGTTCAGCAAGTCCAAGTTAGCTCCTCTTCGTGAGATGACCATTCCTCAATTCCAGCTGTGTGCCACCTGACTGCTTTCCTAGTTGGTTGGTAAGATGATTACGACGCTGATGTTGGATATCTAAGAAATCAAATTGTGGTCCGATGGTCATTTTTTTTTGGCTTGGATGAAGAAACCCTTGGATCGACTGCAAGTTTTAGTTCGCAACCGTGTGGCCAAAATCAACCGACTGGAATGGTAGCGTGGCTTTGTGAGGTCAACTACGAGATTTCTTCGACCTGAAATATGTGGTATTGAAAATCCAACCTTGAAGAAACCTGAAGCGAACTTCTGCTGCGTTACAAAGAGTTTATGCCTACATAGCGCACCTCCTATATGTTATTTTTGTATAATTTTAACAAACTTTTTTAGGATAGCTCAAATCAAGATTTTGAGAAGTTGCTGCTATCGCTGAAAACAAACAAAAACGTGCATAAGCGTTAAACCACAGACTCTACACTTTAACACTTTACAACATTTCTTACATTTCAGGATCCACCAGAGGAAATCATAAATAATAGATACCGAGTGATTACAGTACTTTTCATTTGCATAAATACATACACTATTATATAAATATTTCATGGGAATGGGAGGACCATCAGGGCACCCGATTGAAGCACTCTGGATGAGGGAGAGTGGGAAATGCCAACTCCCATTGTTAATAGTTTGTGAATAGAGGGCGGGCTCTTCTCCCCGCCCATTTAGGCATCCTCCATGTTAGATAACTTGCTCTTTTGACCAATTGTCCAATCTTGTTGTTGGAAGGAGATTCTTTATATCCCTGTGGATACGTATCAAGTGATGTTGCCCAACACCTCTTTGCCCCTTCATACAATGGCATGATTAGGATAATCAGTGGTTATTAAAGCTTGATCAAGCCTAACAGCGAGGAGAGCTCACTGCTGTCGGACTTAGTTTCCGTGCTACAATGGGTGGTAGTACAAACCATACATCATCATACATCATACATAAAGCGCACCTCCTTTGTCGTGTTAGAAGTTCTAACTTAGAACCCCTAGGGACATCCCGAGCAACTCAAAACTGCCATTTTTGGTTATAGACGGTTTTCGCGCCAACCTCGAACAAATGTTGAGCAGCACTCTTCTCAGATTACAACGAAACTTTCTGGGTATGTAGACCATGAGAAGGTAAACCACTTTGCATACATGGTTTCTTCCAAAAAAAATTCTAGACTGTCTTTGGAAAAGGGCTAAACTTTTTTTAATCGTTTTTTCATATGTGTTTAATGAAAAAAAACTGATTACTCCTACAAAAAGTGGCGATTATCACAAAATAAGTCAAGTTATAAGAAAAAAATATTGGAAAAACACAAAATGAATCCTACACTGAAAAAAATCATTTGAAAAAATTCAAAAAGTCGATTTAAAAAAGCAAAACTCACATTTTTGATTTCGATGAAATTTTGTCTCAAGATAGGTAATTATGTGCCCTACTAACCGTGTATACATCACAAGATGGGCACTTGTAAGGAAACAAAGTTTTTCTAACAAAAACTTTTTCATGTTCCATTGATTTTTTTTCAGTGTATTGTGTTATCCGAAACTAAACCAGTGAAGGTTATACGACTGTGTTGTCATCTCAAAATGTTATGAAACTTATTTTTTGATGTGAGATAAAATGAAGCACTCAAGAAGTACGACTCAATTTGGGGAACGTTCATTGATTACGTCAAGCAAAAAGTGACTTTTCTAACCCCCCCCCCCTTTGTCACGTTTTTTTATTCACCGTCTCAAATTGTTTTGTATGGAACGTCACGTTTCCCAAACACCCCTCCCCTTACTGCGTGACATAATTGATGGACCTTCCTCATACAATATTAGACCACGCATTTCATACGTGCTTCAATAATATCTACCAAATCGTTTCTCATTCTCTTTCTTACCTAATACTAGGTGAGGCTATTTAAGTAAAATCGACAAAACTCATTCCATGGGATACACCCATGAAATCGACGAACCGATGAGTATTTGTGAGTCATGTCGTGGATTGATAAGTCACAATAGAGGTCCGATTACGAAAAACGCCGATCGGAAGGAAACGACGAAACTATGCAACTATTTTTTGTAGGAGTAGTCATTTTTTTATTCAACACATTTGAAAAAAATCGATAAAAAAAAGTTTAGCCCTTTTCAAAAGACAGTCTAGAAAAAATTGAAGAAACTACGTATGCAAAGTGGCTTATCTAGTCAGGATCTTCACACCCAGAAATTTTCGTTGTAATCTGAGAGGGTCCCGCCAACTCCGAATACGATTTGGGGCGAAAACCGTCTATAGCGACTCGCTTGTCACTTAATAGAGTAGCAGTGGAGTAACATCAACTGTATTGCAACTGCTAAGTAGGCACTAGGCAAACGACTACATCATGCGTGTTCTTCAGCAAGGTGTGTTACGTGAAGAGATCCAGTACGTGCAACGTGATAAAATTCCTAAACGATTCGTAGTGTTGCAGCGATTCTTAGACGAGGACGGTTTCCTACGAGTCTGCGGACGTCTACAAATGTTGCATTTGGCATTCGATGCTAAGCATCAACTACTGATTCCTCAAAAGCACGAAGGCGTGAGAGTTTTGACTTTAAAGGATCCCAAGTAACATTGCCAATACCATCCAGCTTTATGAAGTTTTATTAACGTTTTATGAAAGCCGCTGGAAATCAATTTGGTTTAAATACGGTACTAAGAGGTGCTAATAGGTTTCAACTTCTAGTCAGGTTTATGAGAACCTACAAAGCTTCTTTACGGCAATCTTAAAACCTTGTCTTCTGAAGTTTCTTTTACTTCTATCAAAGGTTTTATTTTGACTTTATGAACTCGTAAAATGCTGTTTCGAAATGCCGTTTTAGGACTCATTCAAATTATCTTATTATGGTCAGTTGAAAAAGCATTTTAAAGCCATTTTGCCTCTAGTAAATGCAATGATGACCAATTGGCATTGAGGAAAGCCACCAAATGACGAAAAAGTTTTATAGTAGCCATTGCGAAGATAAGTTAGCTTTTTGCCAAAACTGTGATTTTTTACAATCGCCATATTGAAATATATGAAATAACTGAAATAAGGAAAAATAAATACACCAAATCTTATATGTAATTCCAATGAACTGGAGATCTGAGACAAATTTTGGCATTCTTTTAGATAACCTCGTTTAATTCCATAAATTTTCATGAAATTCATGATTCATTTATCGAATATATTTGTTACAATTTGGTTTTTGTAGACTTAAACTCGCATTATTTCCGAGGCGCATTAATTTTCGGCTCTTATCGTACCAATATTCATCATAAAATTAAATGCGCATATGATTTGGAGCACGATACGCTGTGAAACAACTCAATTTGTTTTGGATATTTTGCTATGAACAAAATTTCTCGCAACGCTAGAACTCTTTTTCCAAGATATTATTTACTGCTTAATGAATCAGAAGAGCAGAGAATCGAATAAAGCAGAATAACAAAAAGCAACCACGATATCACCGTGAAGTTTGACAGCTGTGGCCATTTGGCCCTATGCTGGTTTTGATGGCAGCCAATAGGTTTGATGAAGGTTCTCAAGTGGTCATAACACCTTTCACTAGAACATTTTCAAAATCTTATGGTCTTGTAAAGGTTTTATGAATTTGTTTTCACAACCGTCTATAGAGTGGGCCACTTTGTACACATTTAGGCTTTAAATATGCATAGATGAGGTGTTGGTGGACGTAACAGTTTTGAATGTAGTTTTATCAAAAAAGCCGGGAGGAGTGCTATTCGGCTGGAATAAAACTTAAATTGTTACTTGGGATACCAGGTGATTGCGGTAAACAGTTCTTGTCAGAGAGAATAGCTACAGTTAGCCAAAATAACAAGATGGTTTCATATAAGTAACTTGTTCTGTTATCCTAGATATCATTTTGATTTCCACTGTAATAGCATAACAATTTTATTTATCACCAGTGGCTAATTTTGTTATCATATGTTATCATTTTAAACATACATGTTTTGACAAAAATTACTAATTGAATGCAGAACTATAAATATGACCAGTATATTTGAAAAAGAAATTTTGATTTATATAAAAAAAAAATCGGATTTTAGTGTGAAAATTCAATTTTAAGTTGATAAAATAATTTGAAACTCTTTCGAAAAATGTCCTTTGAATACAAGATTTGATATCAAGATGTTGTTAGTCATAATAAAGTAGTTTTTTTTGTTATCTATTAGGTTATTTTGGCTGTTCACTCAGCCTCAATAGAATCATATATTCAGTGATCAAACATTGATAATCTGGTATCAGAATTTGTTATCAATTTGGTATAATCCTCTGCTCGGGTTCCCAGTCCGCTGTCCCACCTCATTCCGTTTTTGCTCACGGCCGAGTACAAAACGTATGTCGAATTTTATGATAATGGAGATCAATGTAACAGAAAAAATATGACCACCCCTCAAAATAATCGGAACCACTGTGCGTCGGGAAAAAGTGAGAGAGGAAATAAGAAGAAAAAAGATATACACATAAATGTCCACAAATTGAATAGGGAATTCGGTGACGCCAGCCAAGGCTCCGGCAAAAATTTAATATTTAATTTGGAAATGTATACACCGCTTTCGCGCTTGAGAAGCTTTCTCGGGAGAAAAGAAAAACAATATGACAGATAACGAACAGAAGGGAAAAACAATCCACCTATCGGGAGAGCGCACGGCCGTTCTTGCGGGCACATCTCCCAAGTAACAAAGTGACCGACCATAATGAGTCTTAAGGTGCGTTTACAATACTGCAACGCGTGGCAACACGAATCTCCAAGCGGCATGTGGTCTAGGTTTGAATGGTTTTAGATTCATCCCATGGGACTGAAGTTGCCTCGAGTTGCTTCGAGTGTAAGTGCGCACCATAAGTTCTTGGAAGATGTTTAGTCTACTTTTTGCGGAGCCCCGTTCCAACCAACCTAGAAAGGCTGAAAACACGAAGCGGTGAAATTTTAAATTTTGAATATGCGCTGCTTACTCTTGCGGAATAGCTCCCGAAGGGGGTAGGTTAGGAGGGGTGAAACTTTTCCGAGAATATCTTTTTTTTTCGAGGCCGGAAAACTTTTCATCAAGGATTGTTATCTTTCGGTGTCCTTCGGGATCGGATTTGAACGGATTTGAAGAACCATTGTCTTGCTGGGATGAAACTTGTTTAATTTGGATGAGTTTTGTTCGGGGATTTTCATGAAGTTATGAAGTGTAGTTCCCAGAGCGCATTTTTGCAAAGTGTGATAGAATGGAAATGAAGAAATGTGCCCCAGTAAGCTGGTGAAAGTTGCGTCTGAATTCCATGAGCGAAATATAACAATTTTGTTTTGTTTATCTGGAAATTCTAAATCCGATAACGTAATGCTTGGGAGCAACAGAAAGATTTGTCCTCATTCAAGGAGGACATCATTAGAACTTCATTTATTAGTACTGCTTAGCGGCTCAAAGTTCTTTAACTAACAGGGGGTTTGGTTGCTTCCAGATTCTCATGAACCGCTTCAGATAATATGCAAAAACGAAATTTTTGGAATCTCATATTCATCCAGACGTCGCAAATTTTATGCCGACATCACCTCCAACAATCAATGGCAAGACGAAGATGAACGTCTTTTCTCTGTGGTAGTAGGCAAAGACCCGCCCGAAGAAAACTTGACAGCTCTAAGCAGGGATGCCAAATTCACAGGCATGTCTGTAAATTTGCAGACTTTTCTAGCGATGCAGACTTTTACTGACATTTAAAATAGTTTTTAAATTCCATATAAAGGTAAACTCTGAACTTCGGTTTTAAAACGTACAAGGATCTTAACAATATTGTAGATACGGTAGGAAGCTCTGTTGATTTTGTTTTTAATATCGTGGGTATTATTTGAAATAGAAATCCTTGAAGAAACGAAAGCGGTGGGCCACTTGGAGACAAAATGTGCCGGGAGATAAGTATCGTATAGGCCCTTTCCAAGGTAACATGGAGTCCATACTTAGAATAGTGTTCAATCCCATGTGAAACATTATTGTCAAAGCGTTGGTAATATTGGTCCTTTGTCATTAAGTCACAATGAAAGCCAAGAAATTTACCGTAAAAAGGGGTTGCTGAGTTTGTTGTTCTAAAGCCCCGTTGGTTGCTACTCGGGGTACAGAACAACAGTAAAAGTTCTGAGCTATTGAAATAAATCTTAAAACTCTGAATTTTCCAAAGTACTACTAAATGCACCATTTCAGTACATTTGTACTAGGGATTTAGAAATATATCCCTGAATTAGTCCTTGATTCCTAGAAGTATAGAAAAAAAAGACCCACAATTTAGGGTACATCCTGGAATGTTTAGAAGACGACTTTCCACAGCTTCAGGAAGATACTTCCTCGAAAAAAAAAACTTCTCCGATGGTAAGGTAGAAACTTCTCAGAAGTATTGGGAGCAACCTTCAAAAATTCAGGACCAAACATTACCGAAGTTCAAGATCATACTTACCGGAATTTCAGGACATAACTTCCCCAAGAATCAGGAGAGGACTTATCAGAGCTTCAGGACGAAGTGGAGAGAAGAGGCCTTCTTTGAAGTTTGCAACTTTTCAGAGGTTTTGGAGTTCTCCCCAGAAATTCAAGATTGAACTTCCCAGAAGTTCAGAAAAAAAAACTGCCTCAAAATTTTAGACGTTAACTAACCAGGAAAGGAACTTCCTATAATTTCTCAAAATATCAGGAAAAAAATCCTTAGGAAGTGCTAGGCAGATTTGGCAAAGATCAAAAGAGAACATTTTAAAATGTCAGAATAAAGATTTCTTAAAATTATTTAAAGAGAACAGAATGAATCTTTACAGGAGCATTGGGGGTACTTCTTTCTGAGCACGAATTACCCAATAGTTCCAGAACAAACTTCCTCAAAGTTTTGCAGAAAACTTACTTCGCAAAAGTTCAGAAGTCCAGGAAGAAACTTCAAGAACAAATTTAAGGGAATTTTCCTAGAAGTTTTGGAGACGCATTTCCCAAAGATTCAATGAATATATCCTCTCAGTTCAGGATGGGACCAATCAGAAGTTTGGAAAGAATAAACTCAAGTAAAAACTCCCCCGAATTTCAGAAATAAATTTACCAGAGAGGCACTACCTGTAGGATCAAGAAAGAATTTTTCCAAAAATTCAGTAAAAAACTCCTCAGAAGTTCACAAGAGGTCTTTTCAGAAGTTTCGAAGAGACGAAGAGTTTAGTTGGAACTACTCAGAAGTACTAGAGAGCTTCCCGAAAGGTTCAAATCGAACATTCCAGCATTTCAGAATGAGAACTTTTCAAACTTCAGAAAATCCTAGAAGGCCAGGTAGATACTTTTGATAAATCAGGAAGAAACTTTGGGGGGGGCTTTCTAGTAGTTCAAGGAAAAAATATTGGGGAGCTTTCTAGTAGTTCGAGCAGGAACTTCTCAGAAATTCAGGGACAAACATCCCCGAAGTTCAGGAGAATACTTCCTTTGAAGTTCAGAAAAGAACTTCTCATAAGCTCAGGAAGAAACTTCTTACAACTTCAATGAGATTTGCCAAGAAATTCTGGAGTTGGAGAAATTCAAAGTTTGGCGAAAATTTCCCTTTTGTCTGAAGTTCAGGAGGAAACAATCCAAGAAAAAGATGCGAAAATGACATAACATGCTCTCTTTTTACGTCTTTTTGTTGAAAGAAGTCTAATTTTGTTGTTACGTAATTGTTACGGAATTAATCGTACTGCAGATCATATCTTCCACATTTTAATAAATCACACATCGCTGTATCACTTCAAAACGAACGCACGAACAAAAACGAAATAATACGCGGCTGGATGCATAGAAGCCATCTTGCTTTTTCAGAACTAAATGACAGCAGCTGTGATCAACTATTTACATTATGTACATGTAAAGATTAAGGAATGTTCATCGAGTTTTAATGGTAAACATCAGTGTTCTGCGTTGAAAATGTAAATGAACCGAATGGCAATGGAATATTTCAGTTAATGTGCATTTGATTCGACACAACATTATATAAGACAATCGTTAAAATGAGTTTATTTTACATTATGTTGCTGTTTACGTTACAAGGAATATTCATTTTTTTTTTATTGTGTAATGTTGTAAAAATATTGATAGTTCGATCAATTCACTGCTCTGAATTTTAACTTTTTTATACTTGATTTAATGTTGATGTTTAAGCTCTTAAATACATTAATTTTAAAGAAATTTTTTTTTCAGGTTTTGGTACATTTAGATTCTTAAATATTTAAGATATTTTTGTTCATTTTTATTTTCAGATTTTTAGAAGGAGGAAATAGCGTCTTTGGCGAGCTAAGGATTTTTAGATTGTTTTGATGTTTTTGATTTTAGGATTTTAAAATTTTTAGTTATTTAGATTTTTAGATATTGATATTTTGAGATTATGAGATTTTGAGATTTGAAGATTAAGAGATTTCTAAATTTTTAAATTCTTAAATTCTTATGTGTTTAGATTTTTTGAATTTGTTATTTTTAGATATTCAGATATTTAGGTTTTAAGATTTTACATTTTTAAATTTTTAGATATTTAGATTTTTTTCAATTTTTAGATTTTTCGATTTTTCGATTTTTCGATTTTTTGATTTTTCGATTTTTCGATTCTTTGATTTTTTAATTTTTTGATTCGGGGGAGACCCCGGCGTAGTGGTTAACATCCATACCTCTCACGCCAAAGTCACGAGTGCAAATCTCACCCCCGGACATGTTACGAAAAATACCCAGAAGGTATTTGAGTGACTACGACGGGAGAAAATCCAGCCCAGGACTGAAAGTCTCGATAATAAAGAAAAAAAAAAAAATTTTTAGATAAAAATAGATTTTTAGATTTTCAGATTTAGATTTTAAGATATTCAGGTTCTTTGATTTTAAAATTCTTAGATATTTTGATATTTTAGATTTTTAGATTTTAAGATTTTTAATTTTTAGATTTTTAGATTTTTAGATTTTTAGATCTCTTGATTTTTTGACTTTTCGATTTTTCGATTTTCCGATTTTTAGATTTCTCGATTTTTCGATTTTTTGATTTTTTGATTTTTAGATATTAAATTTTGATTGTTTTAGATTTTTAGATATTCAGGTTCTTTGATTTTAAAATTCTTAGATAAAAGTATATTTTAGATTTTTAGATTTTTAGATTTTTAGATTTTTAGATATTCAGATTTTTAGATTTTTTGATTTTTTGATTTTTCGATTTTTAGATATTAAATTTTGATTGTTTTAGATTTTTAGATATTCAGGTTCTTTGATTTTAAAATTCTTAGATAAAAGTATATTTTAAATTTTTAGATTTTTAGATTTTTAGATTTTTAGATATTCAGATTTTTAGATATTTTGATTTTTTGATTTTTCGATTTTTAGATATTAAATTTTGATTGTTTTAGATTTTTATATATTCAGGTTTTTTTATATTTAAAATATACTTAGATATAAGTATATTTTAGATTTTTAGATTTTTAGATTTTTAGATTTTTAGATTTTAGGATTTTAGGATTTTTGGATCTCTTAATTTTTTGATGTTTCGATTTTTCGATATTTAGATTTTTCGATTTTTCGATTTTTTGATTTTCAATTTTTTGATATTTAGAATAATTGAATGACTTTAATTTTATTGCAATTTAAAGATGTTTCGTTAGCTCCACCCATTGCGTTTTTTATATTAAAAGAATTTTCTTTTCTACGATTCATTAAAATCAGAGTACAAAATTTATAAAATGTCTATTTAGAACTCAATCTACTTTTCTGTTGAAATAAATCTTCATTGAATAATTGTTTGTTTAATATATCATCATTCGTTAATTTAATGAACATAGATTCCCGTGAAATCGTATTCGATTTCCGCCAGCACTGAAAACTTGACTCGCCATCTTCGTAAAGATTTGAAGTAAATTATTTTCGTACACGACAATTGCGAAATGTGCAGAGCGTCTCTTGGCAACTAAACTCTGAACGCTGAAAACAGATATTATAACATACTTTCAAGACCAGGAATGAAAACCATAAACCTATTTGCACAATAATGACAACTTTATTCTGTTTGGTTGTAACTTATATTTACGATTTTGAAACTGATTAAGTTTAGTAATAAAGCCATAAGCCGAACTTCCCGTCGAATTGTCATGAACAATTTCTACACGCTCAAATCAGCCTCTCTTTCATTTGTTTTACTGTTTCTTGTTTTCTCACGGAAAAATTATTCAATTTTCATAAAAATTCGGACAACTTAAATACTAAAAAATAATGATTTCGACTCGAAAGTTTTCGGCTTTTTTTGAATTTTTTTCCATATGTTAGTTTTAACCCATGATAACATTTTTCATAAAAAAATTCTAAAATTTCCTGGACCAATTTTCTATTAGGGCTTATGTCATATATGAATTTTATTTTTTCAAAACATCACAACATGTAAACAATTATCCTCCTGTCGTCTGAGAAAAAGTTGTTGGTCATTAAATGTTCTTCAAGGAAAAAAAAACACTGAAACTTAAAAAATGAAAATTCATGCTTTAAAACATACAATATTAATTTTTTTTCGGAGGCCTTCTTCGAATTTTCTAAAAAAAATTTTAACAAATTTGAAGTTATATCCTAACATCTGGTGAACAGTGTAAGACTACCGCTTCTATTATTTATGATTTAAAATTTGTATGACTTTTTTAATCTTGTGAAATCGCATATTCTCTAATATTACTGTATTAAAAATAGACTCTACGTATTTATTTTTAATAAAAGAGCACATAAAAACTTTTTTGGAAACCAGCCGAAGTTATTGCGAATTTTATCAGAAGGAAATTTGGTTGACGAAGTGCCGAACCCGCCAAAGGCTGAAAGGCACTATAATAAAGAAAGAAAAAAAAGGGGGAGACCTTGGCGTAGTGGTAAACATCCATACCTATCACGCTTAAGTCACGAGTTCGAATCTCACCCCGGACAAGTTACGAAAATAACCAAAAGGACTACAGCGGGAGATGAACCAGTCCAGGGCTGAAAATCTCGATAATCAAGGAAAAAAAAATGGTTGTTACAATTCCTTCAGCCATCTCCATATGTAAGTTGCGATGTCCACAAAAAAAATGTATGTCATATGATAGATTATTGCATGAGAAATAAATCTTTCTCAGACATTGAGGCGGTCAGCCTTATCCGTTTCTGTTTAGACGCAACGGAAGCAATACAAACTGATGCTCTTTACAGGGTGCGGCAGAAAAAAAATGCGAAATTTTGTTATATATCTTTCAAATCCCATTTTCAACTTATTCAAGCAATAATATCAACATTTTCGAGTGCAGTTTTCTTTACAAAGTCCTTTTAAACAAATTTTTTCAATGTGTTCTCCATTTTTATTAAAAACATCCTCAAGCTGACGCCGGAAGCCAGAGCATGCCTTTCGGACGTAGTCCTCCGACATTGACTACCATGTGCGTGTTATGGTTGACTTCAGGGTTTTCACACTAGGGTGTGATGTTTTGCAGGCTCGTGCTTTAACATATGCCCAAATCTAATAATCTAACGTATTAAGATCTGGACTGCTAGAAGGCCACGAATTCTGCAACCAAAACTTCATGTTATCGTTCAACCATTGTTGGGTTCGATTGGACGTGTGACTCGGCGCTCCATCCTGCTGTAGGACAACGTTTTGGTCCTCGGAGAAGTTGGCCTTCTCCCAGGGAAGCACTTGGTCCTTTAAAGTATCGATATACACTTCGGTTCGGCACTATTGATTTCAACACCAGCATCAATGAAAACAGGCGGCATTTTCAAACCGTTGGACGCCACCAAGCCAAACATCATGACACCAGCCGGATGTTTGGTTTGAAATTTGAATTTCACTTTTTCCGAAACGTTCTCCATTTTCTGCGGTGAAATGAACCGGTCCGTGTGGCTGTTGGCCACAGCATCGATGCTGAAAAGCTTTTCGTCGGTGAACAGGAACGAGTCACTCGTAGTTCCTTGATCCGGTCCATAATCAAGTGGCGTTTCACTCTGCCTCTGGAAGATGCATGCAGGTCATCTTTGATGATTCTCCGCATGGATTTCTCCGAAATATTGGCTTCCTTTGCAAGTTTTCTCATGAAAAGCACCGGGTTGCGAGTAATTTTTGCACGGACCGATCACGTTCGTCGTGCGTGCAAAGCGCGGACGTCCGCTTCCCGGCTTCCGCTGCTTAGGGCCATCCTGCAGAGACTTTTTATGCGGTAAACTGTTGCCAAATGGCACCCTATCACCTTGGCAATCCCTTTCGACTTCTTCTGGGCGAGCAACAAACTGGTGATCACTTCTTTCGCGAACATTTTGACGAATTTGCAAAAAAAAAACAAATAGAATGTTTGGATGCAGCACTTGAAAGAAAACATAAACAAATACACTTTCGACAGAAATTAGTCACTAGCTACACGAATCAACCCAATACTCAAGTTTCAAACATTTTCGCATTATTTTCTGCCGCACCCTGTGAAGTAAATGATCAAACTCAAATGTTCTTTTTTTTTAAAAAAAAACAACGGTCCTGACTTTTTAAGCCTCTCATTGAGAAGAAGAAAATAATGCAAAAAACTATTATTGGTATATTAAAAAAATTATTCATTTTAAATATTTTAAAATGCACAAGTTTCGAATATTTTAGTTTCAGTGTATTTTTTTCTTGAAAAACTTTTCAATACCTACAACTTTTTCCAAGACGACATTTTGATGAGATGGTTCGTTTGAGAAAATTTTTGTTTGAAAAAATAAAATCCACATTTTAAATACGCCCTTATAGAAAATAACCTAACTTTCGATAGAAACAAAAATAACCAATATAGACAAAATTTCATAAAGATTGTAGAGAGTATGGTCCAACAGGTTTGCTATTTTGGCTGGGAATGCTCTCTATTAAAAATCTTTTATAGAAAACAAAATAGATATGATTAAAATTACTATGATTTTATTTAATATAAATAATAACATTTGTTAGATGTATGTGTAAATTATTGAATTGTTACTTACTTTTTCATAAAATAAATTCAGCTTCCTCATTTTAAATTTAATTGGGTTTAAATTAAATGCATATATTTGGGCAAAAAAAAAATTCAATTTTAATACAAGCAAAAAAATTAATTTTCAATTTGATCCTTAAAAAAATGTGAATTTAAACCTATACCGACTATACTACATCGATATTTGATATTTTTAATTATTACAATTGGTTTTATGAAATAATTTAAAATGAAAAATATTATCTAAATCAAAAAAATGTATCTTCCCCACACAAACTCTCACAAAATCTCAGAGAAACCCCCGCCCCTCCCCCATGGTAGTCCTTTCTTCACACTTTTTTTTGAAATTTGTGTGGAGCGTAGACTATGGTCAAACTCCCCAGCCTCCTCTTCTCCCTCCCCCAGAAAAGACTACGTGGTTTATGAATAGCCCCTTATCTTTTTCTGGACACACGAACTGAGCCTGGGTACACATTTGACTCATGAAGTACAGATCAACGTCGCTTGAATCCGATGATAAGGGCAAAAAACTGTCCATTTCTAATTTACAAGCTTAGCTTAATGTTTGAAAACGTACTGCCAATTGTTTTCAGTAAATTTTAGTTGGTACCTACTTATTTAAATGTCTTCGGTGTGGAAAACCGTAACTCAGAATGACTACTGTAATAGCAACGACCGGTGTGGTGATGGGTGACTAAGCTAAGGGGGGATATACAGTTAGAATGACCAAAAAATTCATTTTTTTTATTTTTGCATTAAAAGTTAGTGAATTTCCCGAAGAATACGCTTCTGAAACCCTTTTTTTTAATTCGAACTCCAAGTGTTTCTTTTCGTCGTTTTTCGAAGACGCCTTTATCGCGCGCAGCAGGTTTAAAGAGACGCTTGAGTTAGTAACAACGCGACCCGCCTAATTGGTTAGCTGATTCCCACCATCATACCAGATCACAAACAATCAACGCTTTCATCGATTAGCCAAGTCAGCTAATTGTGTGTCAAGCAAGACGATCGAATCACTTTCGCCAGAATCACAGCCATCACCGATAGCATGATGTCACCAGACCACCCAGCAAGACGAATCGCCAGAACCCATTAGCAGCATCAGCAGAACCAGATAAACACCCGCATATTCCCACAATCCAGAACTAACCAAGAACTAACTTCTTAGCATAAGTGAACTTTATAATTTAGTCTTAATCGATCAGTGAATAAAAGCGGAGCATAGCTCCGAAAATATATTTTTTTGGTTTTCCTGCAAAGGAAATCCTTAACTGGCGCCCGAATAGGGACCAGTGGTGTGAAATTAAATCGTAGATAAAGTGTAGTGAAACCACCGATAGAATCGCCACGTAAGAGTGAAGTGATCAATTCGAAAAAAGGCAACATCAGCACCAGATAGTGAAACCGTTAGAAGTTTATCACATCTGATCTACGAGGAAATCTATCCTTATCGCAATCGCAGCCGCACGTTTCGGTCCCAGAGTACCCAGAGTAGCTGACCACTCACATCTGGAAAAAAGGACATCACCGTTCGTGCCGAGAAGGAAGAAAGTCACACCCTGGTTCCACCTCGACCTGGTTTCAATTGCGACCCGGCAATTGGTCGAGTAACAAGGAGGTAATTGGATCCGATAATTACCCGAACACGCGCTCCGAGTGTTCCTGATTTCATCTGTAAGAGGATTTGGAACAGGACACAACGTATCCCGCAGTCTTGAGGAGTTCCCTCATGATGTTCGGAAAGTATTTGTAAGTAAAAGCTAATAAAAATTTTATTACAGACAAGAAAAAAAAGTGAAAGTGAAAGTGAAAACTAAGTAAAAAGAAAAAAATCATACAATTAAATTTTTTTAACCTGGATCATTTGATAGAATTATTCAAACAATTAAATTTATCTACCGTAAACATGGCGCATAACGCAACGGTAGAAGCTATTTTGAACCGTATTGCCGCACTCGAGGAAGCTGCCGCTCCTCCAGCAGCTCTGAATTACAGTGATCCGCCGCTTTATTTTACGAAAGCAGATGGATCGGCAGTTAATCCCGAATCTTTCGAAAAGATCCCTGATCTTGTGAAAGATTTGCCTCTATTTACTGGGGAGCCAAGTGAATTGAACAGTTGGCTCAACGACGTTGATAGCTTGGTAAGGATTTACCAAACCAATACAGGACATAATTGTGTGGAACAACAAAATAAATTCCACATGGTATGTAAAACCATTCGGAGAAAAATTCGCGGAGAGGCAAATGACGCATTAGTCGCTTCTAATGTCGGAATAAATTGGAATGTAATTAAAAAACGTTGATTACCTATTATGGTGAAAAACGTGATCTAGAGACTCTCGACTACCAATTAATGAGCATCCAACAAAAGGAAACTCATTAGAAGTTTATTATGAT
Source organism: Aedes japonicus (assembly GCA_034211315.2). Classification (NCBI taxonomy): domain Eukaryota; kingdom Metazoa; phylum Arthropoda; class Insecta; order Diptera; family Culicidae; genus Aedes; species Aedes japonicus. Next base: position 1,656 of record JASCZW010016927.1, on the reverse strand, counting down.
GAAGTTAATAGACTTCTTTCATTGATAGCAAATCAAATTAAAACAGACGATAGATTCACGCACCCAGAAGCCTCAAAGGCCCTTATTGAAACCTACAATAAGAAGGCAATTGATGCGTTTGTTAGGGGTCTGGATGGTGACATCTATAGATTCATTAGGAACTACGAGCCTACGTCACTCGCAGGAGCATATAAGTACTGCATAGAATATCAAAATGTGGAATGCAGGAAAATGCTTACTAAACCAAAGTATCATGAAGTCATAACAGCACCGAGAAACTTAATCCCACTCAATCCACCTAAATTACCACCTAGGCCATCCCAACATTTACCACCGAGACGCATAATTCCACATCCTATTCCACACAGACCACTTCCAGTATTCCCAAATAACAATTTTAGACCTCCTGTGCAATTTAATAACTTTAGGCAAGGACAAATCCCAAGACAACCCTTCCAACCACCACCTCGTGTACCACAACGTAACCCATTTAGACCTCCACCAGAGCCTATGGATGTTGACCCATCCATCAGGACTAACCAAGTAAACTACGGCAATAGACCACAAAATCAGTTGAAGAGACCTAGACTTTTCAATATGGGTACAGGGAATTATGAAGGCCCACAAGAAGATATTGACTGTAACGAACAAGCAAATTATAACCCAACGGATGACGAAGAGTATTATCCCGAGGAAACTACCACATACGAAAGATATATGAGACAAATAGAAGCACAAGAGCGTGAGATGCCAGAAGAAGGCATTGAAAATGCTGAACTAAATTTTTTAGGATGAAATCTGCACTGCCATATTTTCTATACTATGGTAATGCAAAAGAACCAATAAAAATTCTAATTGACACGGGTTCGAATAAAAACTTTATTCACCCAAAACATGCAAGAATTTCACATGAAGTAAATAAACCTTTCCATGTGTCTTCAGTCGGTGGAGACATAAAGATTGACAAGTATTCCAAAGGAAAATTATTTTCACCATATTCTGACACTTTGATCAAATTTTACCATTTACCAGAACTTAAATCCTTTGATGCTATTATAGGACACGATACGCTTAAGGAGCTTAAGGCCGTAATAGAATACATCAAAAGAACAATTAATTTTGGAAAATAAATTCATAATCCCACTGCTGCAATATAAATTGCAAGAAGTAAATCAAATCAAAATTCGCAATGAACACTTGAATAAGTATCAGAGAGGAACTAAATAATGTCCTCAAGGAATTTCAAGATTTATTCCAACCACCTGATCAGAAATTACCATTCACCACAAGAGTTAAAGCAGAAATAAGAACGACTGATGAAAATGCAGTCTACAGTAAATCATATCCCTACCCACAAGCATTAAAACCAGAAGTTGAAAAACAGCTAGAAAAGTTAATACACGACAATATCATTAGACCCTCGCGATCACCCTACAACTCTCCAGTTTGGATCGTCCCAAAAAAATTAGACGCATCTAACGAAAAAAAATATAGAATGGTAATCGATTACAGGAAATTGAATGCAAAAACAATTAGTGACAGGTATCCTATTCCAGATACCTCCACAGTTTTAGCAAATCTAGGAAGAAACAAATACTTCCACAACACTGGATTTAGCTTCAGGCTTCCACTAAATCTCAATGTGTGAAAAGGACG
>JASCZW010016926.1:0-17870 GCA_034211315.2 Aedes japonicus | reverse complement strand
GTGTAGGTCAGCTGGGTTCAATTGCAAACAAATTTTTAGACTGCAAAAAATATCTTCAACTGAACAATAGATCTCTCCTTCAAACCATGATCCATGACCATTTGTTGCTGTTTTCTGTGCAATACATCTTGCAGGGGACAAAATGACCAATCGGCGGCATTGACCAGTACGTACAGAGATGGTATTTAGGAAGAAAATGTGTCGAATCTGCTCCTCGTCAACTGGGACAAACAGGAGATTGTCCTTCCTCCGTTACATATTGAACTTAAACCATTAAGTTTAATAAAGAGCTAAATATCCGAAGAGAACTATTTTGTTTTTTGAGGAAAAAGTTTCCTAGATTGAACGAAGATAAAGTGAAGGAAGCAGTATTTGTTGGTCCTTAAAATAAGAAACTCCTCAAAGACGATAGTTTTCAGCAAAGTTACGAGCATGAAATACGATCCAAAATGTTAGTGCTCACTTTTTGGGAAATGAATAATTCCGATTATGTACACATCATTCAAGAGATGGTTGATTTGGATGCTGCACTGTGGTGTAATATGTCCATAAATAACACTCTAGCATTCTCATCTGTTTTGTCAGATAATACAGGGTGGCGGCAGAAAATAATGCGAAAATGTTAAAACTTGAGTATTGGGTTAATTTGTGTAGCTAGTGACCAATTGCTGTCGAAAGTGTATTTGTTTATGTTTACTTTCAAGTGCTGCATCCAAACATTCTATTTGTTTTATTGCAAATTCGTCCAAATGTTCGCGAAAAGAAGTGATTACCAGTTTGTTGCTCGCCCAGAAGAAGCCGAAAGAGATTGCCAAGGTGATAAGGTGCTATTTGGCAACAGTTTACCGCATAAAAAGTCCCTGCAGGATGGTCCTAAGCAGCGGAAGCCGGGAAGCGGGATCAAATCGGTCCGTGCAAAGATTGCTCGCAACCTTGTGCGTTCCATAAGAAAACTTGCAAAGGAAGCCAATATTTCGGAGATATCCATGCTGAGAATCATCAAAGAAGACCTGCATGCATCTTCCAGACCCAGAATGAAACGCCACTTGATTACAAACTGAGTCAAGGAACTACGAGTGACTCGTTCCAAAGATTTCTTTCCTTGTTGAAGAAGGAAAAATGATAATCCTGTTCTCCGACGAAAATGCTTTTCAGCATCCATGCTTCTCGATGTGGCCAACAGCCGCACGGACCGGTTCATTTCACCGCAGAAAATGTAGAACGTTCAGGAAAAATGAAATTAAATTTCAAACCAAACATCCGGCTGGTGTCGTGATATTTGGCTTGGTGGCGTCCAACGGTTTGAAAATGTCCCCTATTTTCATTGATGCTTGAGTTAAAATTAATACTGAAGTGTATATTGGTATTTTAGCGACCAAGTGCTTCCTGGGTGAGGGCCAACTTCTCCGAGGACCAAAACGTTGTCCTACAGCAGGATGGAGCGCCGTGTCACACGTCCAATCGAACCCAACAATGGTTGAACGATAACATGAAGTTTTGACCGAAGAATTTGTGACCCCTTAGCAGTCCAGATCTTAATCCGTTGGATTATTCGATTTGGGCATATGTTAAAGCACGAGCCTGCAAAACATCACTAGGGTGAAAACCCCGAAGTCAACCATAACACGTACATGGCAGTCAATTGTCGGAAGACTACGTCCGAAAGGCATGCTTTGGCTTCTGGCGTCGGCTCGAGGATGTCATATTGTATATAAAAGCCCTGTTTGTCTGTCCGGTGACTAGCCAACCAAACGCAGCAAACGGGGAAATTCTCACAAAAAATAAAAAATTTGACACTTCAATTCTTTTACTATCAGATGCAGAAAACAAAACCAGTGACAACCTTAGACAACCAGACTCAGCATTTGCTGAAAAAATCACAGACAACAGACGTTGAAAATTTTGATTTTTTAATGCAGAAAAAGAATCTATCACTCTTAGACAACCGAATGCAACAGTTGCTGGAAATATCACAGACAACAATAAAAAACGCCGTCGTTCGACAAGCGGGCCCACATGTCAAATACGACATGAGCGCCGCCGTGGCCTATCGTCAATCTACTGATTTTTAATTCAACCACTAAAATCAGTAAACAATGGAAACTGTATTGAGTGTCATATCTGTTTGTCTGTGCCGAGAAGATCGAGCTGACTTGGAGGATGCTTTGCTGTTAAATTTTGACATTTCGTGTTGGTCACCATCCTCATCGCAGCCATCTTCACTCCGATGCTCTTTACACGGAACCATAGATATACCCAAATTTGAGTTGTTTTCACCCTTTTCACCCACCTCAATGGTTGTAGGCCAATATGAGTAAAGTGAACATCGCGCTGGGTAGTTCACATTTCTACCCCGTGAAAAATGTTTACTCTCTCGATAATAAACTTTACCCAAAACTAAAACAAATTTTGAACGCAAAATCGAGAGTGTATAATTTTACTCAAATTTGAGTCATTGCGCCAAACATCCCGGTGGGTTAAGTGCGGCTTGCTCTATTTTTTTCAACATTTCGCCCTAAATTTGAGTACAAATTTCAAACGCTTGCTCAATTTTCGGTGTTTATAATTAAAAAAAAAAATGTATATTTTTCTTCCCATGCGCACATTTTAGGTGTTTATTAACTCAAAATTTCGGCAATTGTTTTTCTGTGTAAAACCAACACAACTGTGTAGTTCAACGCAATAACTCAATTTTGGAGTAAAATTCAAGAAAATCACACAGGCTGAAAGGAACTTAATCGGCAAATGGAGCCTAGGTCTGACTGTCTGACTGACTGACTGACTGACTGACTGACGTTGGAACATCACCAGAGAACGACAATCCGCTACACCACTCAACCACTCGCTTCTTGATTTTCCCACAATTTTCGCCGTAGAGCCGACATGATTTGTGTAATTGCTCCGTTGATCGCATTCCAAGCACTTTCGTCACGACACATTCTATAAACGATGTAAACTGGACTGGTTTCTGCCCCACTGATGGCAAGTACCTCTCTCCGCAATAGTCCAAATCGTGGGCACTCAAAGACCACGTGCTTCGGTGTCTCTTGGACATCTGCGCACTCCGGATAGAAGGGTGATGCTGCTTGTCCAAATCGATGCAAGTATTGCCTGGCGCAACCATGGCCAGGCTGAAACTGCGTAAGGTAGAAGTTTACCTCTCCGTGCTTCCTCTTCATCCAGATCGACAAATCCGGTATAATCAGGTGCGTCCATCGGCCGTTCTCCCCCGTGTCCCAATCTCGTTGCCATTGTGCCATCGAGCCCACCCTCACCAGCTTTCGAACTCCACTGATATTTCTCCGCTGATAACATTCACTGTCCTCCGCGAGATTGAAGCCAATCGGGATCATTCCAGCAGTGACGCATACTGCCTCCGATGAAATATTTCTGTACGCACTCACGTCTCACCTGAACATGTACCTGAACGTAATGTTCAACTTCGCCCGGTTTCGCATGGTTTCTAGCACTACAACCCAGGCTGGACATCCGTATCTCAGTATCGATGATGATGCACTAGACAGTAGACGCTGCTTGCTACTGGTAGGTCCATGATTTTGGCTTCAGCATTAATGGCCTTCACAGCTTTCCGAAAGGCAAAATCTACGTGGCTGTTGAAGTTTAGCAAGTCGACGATCATCACACTCAGATACTTCAGCACGAGCTTCGAGGCTAGAGCAAGCCCTCCGATGACGAGTTCTGCTCGCTGTAACGCTTTGCATTTGCTGACCAACAGCACCTCAGTTTTGTGGTGGGCTATTTTCAGCTTCGACCCCTGCATCCAGTTTTCAATTATGCCGCCTTTCACTGATAATACGATGCCATCCACAAAGCCAACGATAATTACATTCCGTTCCAAATTGTTGGGCCAATCTGGAATCTGGATGGAATCTTGCGGAACTCCCGCTGTGATGTTCTGCCACACGTAGGTCTCGTAGATCAGCACCCGGTTCTGAAAGTAGCTCTTTAGAATTCTGCATAGATAATTAGGTATCCTCATTCTGTGCAGCGACTCGGCAATAGCCTCTCAGCTGGCACTATTGAAGGCTTTTTTAACGTTGATCGTTACAACAGCGCAATATCGATCGCATCTTTGCTTCTGAGTGTCTCGACCACTGTCCGAATGACCGTAGACTTCCCTTTCCGGAAACCGAATTGCATCCTCGATAATCCGTGCTCGTTTTCGGTAAATTTCGCCAGCCTGTTGAGGATGATCCTCTCCAGGAATTTCTCATGCGTATCCAACAGGCATATTGGCCTATACGATGCTGGATCCCACGGAGGCTTTTCTGGCTTCGGTAGCAAAACCAGTTTTTACACCTGTCCGGGTAATGGCCTTTCTCTAGACATTTCTGTAGTACATTGCTAAACATGTCCAGAAATGCCTGAATCGCCACTTTTAGAGCAACGTTAGGGATTTCAACAGGTCCAGGTGTTCTTCAACCTTAAGCCCTTTTGCCACTATCACAAGTTAGTTCCTCGTACGAGACTTGCATGCCCCTCAACTTTACTTTTTTCTTCCTCGCCGTATGGGCCACGTTGCTGGATCGTTCGTCATGAAAGAGCCACGTCTACGATAACCTGAAGTTTTTTTGAACGTACATAAAGGGTATACCGTTTAAAATCCACACGCACAAAATTCTTTCGCAAAATTCGAGTTTTTATCCAATGATCACCAAATTTTTAGAGAGTAAAATAACGTAATTAAAATTAGTTTGGCATCAGTCATTTGATTTATTTTGTATTTATGAAGGATATTCCGATCAAAATTTGGTCAAACGGTAATGTGTGTGAGTCGATCGAAAGTTTTATCAATAACTCATTTTTTTCAAGATCAGTTAATACAGAATACAGGACTCAGCTTCATTTTGACCGAATGCGGATTGCCGGGTCTTTCGTTTGACACCTGCCATAAGATTTTATATAGTCTCCTTGTCCACTCTATTCGCCGCAGAACACCAGTTTGCATTGAACTGTTTCTCGCTCACAACAGCTTTTTGAGTCTTCTTAAGGTTCCGCTTGACGATGGCCCAATATTTTTCTATTGGGCGGAGCTTTGGCGTGTTGGGAGGACTTTTTTCCTTGGGCACCACTTGAACCTTGTTGACAGCATACCACTCCATGGCCTTTTTTCCGTAATGGCAAGATGTCAAATCCGGCCAAAATAGAACGCAACAATTGTGTCGCTTCAAAAAGACAGTAGACGTTTTTGTAAACACTCGCGCAGATAAATTTTCTGGTTGACGGTTCCGATCGCAATGTAAACTCTTCAAGCCACAGGTACAGATGGCCTGCCACACCAGATATTTCTTCACGAACTTTGACAGTTTAATATGCTTGAAAATATCTGCCGCCTTTCCCCTTCGGGTTGCCGTATAAAATTCCTGACCAGGAAGCTGTTTAAAATCTGCGTTGATTTAAGTTTCATCATCCTGTACCACGCAATAAAACTTCGTCAACATCGTCGTGTACAACTTTCGCAATCGTGCTTTGGCCGACGTGTTTTGTTTATCGTCGCGATTTAGAGTCACCACTTTCTTGTAAGTCGACAGTCTAGCTCGTTTGTTAGCTCTATCCACGGTTTAAGGCGGCCACTCCCAGCTTCTTTGCAACATCTCGGACGGAGATGTTGGGGTTCCGCTCGAAACGGCGGGCAACTCTTTTTGTCGTCGCTGCGGCCTCCGGCTTTCGACAAACGTTCATCGAACACTTTGAATTCATTGGTAACAGTTGATTTAGCCACATTCATCAATTTCGCCATCTTGGCGTGAGAGTAGTTTGGTGTCTCGCCATGCACGTGCAAAATGTTGATGCGTTGCTTCTCTTTCTTCGACAACATTTTGATAACTGAAGTGCTAATCTCAAAATCAAAAAAAGGCATGATACTATACACACATATCTTCAAAATGGGGGTTTGCCATTTTTTTTAATGCACGATGAAAGCAAATGCGTCATGTTTAAGTCGACCAAATTTTGATCGAAACACCCTTTATTCGAAAGCGCGAGCCTTGGCCCTAACTCCAGCCATAAGGTTCTGTACGACCTCAGAATCGAAAGTTTTTTGCATGTTAATGCAGACACTTTTCATGTCTTCTATATTCTTCACCACTTTAGGTCGTTTTAGAAGGTGCTCCTTCATAACGGCCCAGTATTTTTCAATGTTTGTGGGGTTCAGATCTTTCGGCACGAAATCGACACCATTTGCCTTATACCACTCTCTTCCAAATACACCTGCCCATTCATGGTACTTGCTGTAACTTAACGTGTATTCCGCTTTCCGCAATTACAAATTGCCTGCCAAATTAAGAACTTCTTGGTGAACCTCGACATCTTCTGTGTCCGGAGGTTCTCGGGAACATCACACTTATCCTCGAATATCTTTTTGAAGAAGCCATTTTGCCTTAAGTCAATAATCTCGAGATCCAAATTATACAGGTAGTTTACAAGCACACTAGCGCCACGGGGTGAGATAATTCTGAACTGTTGAGTCGAGCGTCCAGCGAGTGTCTGGAAGCTCATAATTTTACAACTAACTTTCCTGAAAACAGTAAATTTATACACGATCTAACATCTTTGTCGAAGACGCCAACTTGCTATATGTCAAGGATTTCGAGATTCACGTCACCACGTTGGTGATCATCTGCTCCACTTCGGGCCTCACAATCCCTTGTTGAGGTGAGTCAGTTGTTCTTCCGTGAACGCGGTTGTCGATCGGTTGACAATCAGCCCCTTAATGAAGTGGACCACTGGCTTCGTGGTGATGGTGGGTGTAAGCGTGGCCTGTTCCTTGGTATGATACGTGGTCGATGTCTGTTGAGATTCTATTCTCAGCCTGTTGAGTTTCCTATCGAGGACCGTTCATTTCCTATTCGATTCGCATTCCTCTACTACCTTGCCTCGGGATAAGAACTTCTGGAATTTTACGGGATACTTCTTGGCTAACTTCAGGTGCAGAGAATAGCACGCCAAAGTCTTTCGGTACAGTTTGTTGAAAAGTCGTTTAATGCTTGATGAATTCCGCTTTCATTTTGTAGGAGTGGGGTCCGTATCGTTATCCTATGACTTATTGGTACAACTTTAAATTTTAGGCATTTTTTTCAGAAACCAGAAAGTTCGGAAATTTTAGGGAAATAAACTATATAAAAAACAGCAACATCAAGGGCCGCGAAATCGTATCAAAAGCGCGTTATAGATCCAAAAGTAGAGCTCCAATCGTATCTTTTTGCATTAAATTTAATTCAGTTTCACAAGAACGATCTTTACACTAACTCAATTGTTCAGGCACTATCATTTAATCATGAATTGGCTTTTTAACAACAAGTTCTACAATTCTTCGGCCTTAATCGTTCCTGCATCTTCTTGACTAGATATAGCTAAAGATTCTTTCCGAACTTGTGGCAGAAATTCATAGGAAAACCTTATGAAAATCGTGAATGTTTGCAGAAGAAAATCATACATCGTACAGTATAATGAAAAAAATGTATTTATTTTATATTTTTGATTTTTTGAATGTTTTCCTTTTCAGTTAAAGGATTTTTACTGCTTAAGAACGTTGCCTATGGGCGTTTCACTAAGTTTGTCGGGTAGAACTAAAGGATGTCCACGATGAAATTGCCACACTATGAAATTTCTCTAACTTTTTAACCGTTGGGTAGAATTTAATGAAAATTTGGGTGGATTTAGTTCATAGTGCATTATTTACATCCTGCAAGTCCTGTGATCAAAACTCGCGGAAATGGAGTCGAAAGAACAGCTCGTGCGTGATAAAATCTTGCGCATTCATCACGAGAACAAGGATCTCTCGCATCGTTCCATCGCTAAAACGGTGTCGCGAGTGATTAAGCGGTTTGAGGAACGGTTGACCACCGATCGGAAGCCCAGAAGTGAAGGAAAAAGTATTTCGTACAACACCAAAAATCACAACCGCGTAGTTGGGGCCTTCAACCGAAATCCGAACGCCTCCGTTCGGGATGTGGCTAGGAAGCTGCACCTAAGCCGAAGTTTTGTCCAGAAGGCCAAAACTAAGGCTGGGCTTCGAACGTTCAAGGTACAAAAGGCCCCTAATCGCGACGAGAAGCAGAACAAGTCCGCCAAAACTCGTGCCAGGATGTTGTACCTCAACATGCTGACGAAAGTTGAATGCTGCATCACGGACGACGAAACATATGTGAAGGCCGACTTCAAACAGATCCCCGGCAACCTGTTTTTCACGGCCAAGGATAAGTTCGGCGTTCCGGAGCATGTCCGCACTCAGAAGATGTCCAAATTTGCGAAGAAATTCCTGGTTTGGCAAGCCATCTGCACGTGCGGGAAGCGGAGTGCACCTTTCGTGACCCAGGACACGATGAACGGACAGGTGTACATAAAAGAGTGCCTCCAGAAGCGGCTGCTTCCTCTCCTGAAGGCCCACAACGTCCCAACAATCTTCTGGCCGGATTTGGCCTCATGCCACTACTCCAACGACGTGCTGAAGTGGTATGCGGACAATAAGGTCAATTTCGTGCCGAAAATGTTCAACCCTCCCAACACTCCGGAGCTCCGCCCCATCGAGAAGTACTGGGCGATTATGAAGCAGCACCTTCTTAAACGACCTAAGGTAGTGAAGACAGTCGAGGAACTGATGAAAGTATGGGTTTACATGCAAAAAACGGTTCATTCACAGGTTGTGAAGAATCTTATGGCCAGGGTTAAGGCCAAGGTGCGGGCATTTGGGTATGGACTGTAAATAAAATACGAGTAAAATGATAAAATGAAGTTTAATAGTTATTTCTCAATCCCTGAAAATTTGATGGCAATCGGATGAAAACTCGAATTTTGCGAATCAATTTTGTGTGTGGCAATTTCATCGTGGACACCCTTTATTGTTGAAATATTATTCAACAACAGTTACACTTTCTGAAGGTGTATTCGATAGGTAATCTGCGATGTAAGAGTAAGATTTCTTCATATGCACAAGATGAATTCATAAGATTGGCTTATGCATTTTTCACATCATAACTTGTGATGAAGAACATAACGTATATTTTATGAAAATTTTCACACGTAGCTTCTATGAAATTTATAAGGTAGTTGGATGAATTTCATACTAGTTCATCAAAATGTCATGGAAATCTTTATGAAAATTACAATCAATCTTTCTTCTTGGGTTCAATTTATGAATATCCTAAGGTAGTTTGGTTGAGTGTATGTTTCTCTTGCCTTTACGTTAATTTCACCACCCGTTTTTTCCAAATAAAAGCAAATAGATTTTAGTTCCTCTAATGTTAGTGGGTAAAAACTTTCAAAAACTACTGTCAACTTTAATCGGAGCTTCCGATATCCTCTTCATAATTCACAATAATCGGATGCAATCAATCTCCCACCGTTCCATTTTGTCGATTGAAATCAACCGGATTATCAGCTCCTGAGAAAGTGCAAAAAAAACAACACTTCAGACCAAGTCGATAAAGTGTGATGTACATACACTAGAAGACGGAGAAAGTCAGCCAGTCGGTCTGTGAGTCAGCCAGCCGGCGAAGAGCATAAGTCAACCGGAATAAAAAGAGGAATTGAAACCGCCATTTCAACTATTAAATTATTCATATAAAATACCTACCTTGATTAAATTCATTTTGACTTTCCTCTTCCACTTGCTCATTTTCTATGTTCTTTTTTTCTCTCTCTCTCCCATCGAACAGCTGCAGCGGCTGCGACAGTTTGTTCCCCTCGCTGATGCTACTGGAGCACCACAAGGAGGAATTCGAACACTGGAGCGACTTCGAGGACGACGGACGGCTGCCGTGCTGTCGGCGGAATCGGCGGGACGATGACTACACCGATACGGAGACGGGAACCAGCGACGCCGAAAGCGAGGACCTGGAACGGTTGCTGTAAGGTGCGGGAGGTGGTGATGACAGATGGCATTTTCCGACGGATTTTTGCGAAGAAATTGATTGAAAGACATCGCGTCGCTGCTGCTGCTGGGGGGGTGAATGGGGATGAAAGTAATCCACCGGATTGCGAGGGGGAGCAGGGGAAGGTTAGAGTCGGATGTTATTGGATGAAAATTGCTTTAGCTGGAACAATTGGTTCGATCGGGGTGTATTTACCTACCTAGGAAGTTGGCAAACAAGTTGAGTGATTAAGGAAATTTGTAAAGTTTGTCGCCCATGAAAGCTAGTCTCAAGTAGGTACTTTGGAATTGCGATAAAATTTGGACTCGGTTGGGATGAATAGTGACTCCAAAGTCGAAGCATGCTTTGACCTCCACTTAGTCAGCGTGTCCTTCCAGAGAAGAGCGAAGGATATGAGAAAACGTTGTGTAGAGGAACTCTAATCATGGTCATTTGAAAATCAGGATAATGGTAACGGTTTTGCCTTGATTGCGCAATTGCGATTGTATGGTCCCAAAACAAGCTGAATCTTCTAACTAATAGCTCACTCTTCGGTTCTCTAACACAGCTCTCACGGGTACGTATCCTTGTTAGCAGTTTTTACATTACCTACGCTCAATCGAGGGCAAAATCAATCACAATTGAACAAGCTTATGCTTGGATAAATGTTATTTTATGGAGACGCATGGTACCTGATTTGCTATGGTGCAACATAGCCATGCGAAGACACGACGCAGGTTACAGGGATGGCCCAAATAACTGCCGCATGAAACAAATATTGGGTCCCAGTGAAAACCAATCGATTTTATTGATTCTTTCTATACTCTGTTTCTTATATTTAATTTGGCGTTAATTATAGAAGTCTAGTCGACCGAAATTGCGCATTGCAGAAGCCGACTGAAACTGGTAACGGAACTCAACTGATAAATGTAGTGTTGAAATTTTTCAAAATGTCTTTGAAATATGTCATCATGCAGTAATTCAGGACTTTCATAAATTCAACTTTTAATTTCCATAATCGAAGAATAGGTATTTACATTTATCACTCTAATGTTTTTGTTAATCAGAAAACCTCATTGGGACGCTGCGATTTGCGATTTGAAATACTTTTCGGGGAAGTTAATAAGTGGACAAGTGTCGATATCTATTTCAAAGATGATTCAGAAGAAGGCTTATTATATCTAGTTATCACCAAATAATGCGTGGTGATACTGAAGCAATTGAGAGCATTAATTCTTTTCACATTTAACAATCGGAGGTAGCTCTATAAAAATGCATCTTACGATTTTATCTCGAAGTTCCCTGACCTTCTGGAAACATTCAATCTTTTTCCCAAGCTTCTAGCAACCTAAGTTAGGATTTTTTTCAGAATCAAGGAATTGTTTTATTTTTTTATTTTTGAAGGATTCGCAGAATTTTGGAGAATTCTTGAAACTATATTGCTATATTGATAGACTTCTTGGAGTTTTTTATACTTCTCTGCCAATGCTACGATGTGATTGGCTGAGTAGATGGTGTTTACCTTACTTTTATAAAGTGTCATGAGCAATGAATATTTATGGTCACATGAATGATTTTTGTATTGACTGCTTCTTCTGTTCGTCAGTGATTAGCTCTTGAATTTCAGGGAAGGTCTTTCCTGATCTTCGGCAAAGCTCTTTGCTGAAATGCTTGGAAGTTTTCTCATGAAAGTTTAGCTAGTTTCCACATGAACTTCTTTGCCGTCACTTCTGATTGTCCTGTAAATTTACATCTAAAAACCCAACCTAACCTTCTAAAAACAGTTGCCAAGTTTTTTCCAGAACTTTGTTACTATTTAAATTTCTGATGAGTCCAATTAACAACTGTGAGGACAATTTTTGCAAAAAATTTGGGAAAGCTTGGGAAAATCTCTAGAATTTCTTGAGAAATCTCCTTAAATTTGTTGAAAGTTTGTTCCTGTATTTCTGAGAAGTCCTCTTCAGAAATTCAGGAAAAATTTCTTCTAAACATCGGGGAAGTTTCCCCGAACTGCTTAAGGCTATTGAATATCTGACACGGTCTAAGCTTTTGCAAATGTTATTTTAAAACTTACTCCCGTATGGCGTCCATGGTAGCTGATAATAATAAACACACGGAATCGCTTATTTATCTTCAGCGGCTGTCAAAAGAATACACTCAAAATGGGTATAATCAATCCCGCTGTTAAAATTACCCAGCTGAAATAAACCAAGACTGCAAAATGGTCCCACGCTTTTGGCGCCTGTTTGAGACCGTATAAAGACTTCAGCAGATGACCAACTAAATTCCGCGTTTCCTCATAACCCGCTGGTTGCATCATAAATATCTCCTAGGACAGGTCTCTAGTCAATGAACATACATTAGCTCTTTGTTCGCGATAGCTTGCATAGTTCGTAGAGTTTCCATCTTAGCGACGGGTGAGAAGGTTACCGAATAATAAAGGCCAAAACGTTGGCTAAACTCTCTCGCAACGAGCCATGTCTTGTATCGATCTGACATCATATAATCTCCGAGCTTGACACGAAACACCCATTTGCATGATATCGGTACTCGGCCCTTTGGAGGCTTCGTGAATGTCCATGTTTCTTTCGGCTTTCTTTCGGTACATGACAATATGCTGGTGACCCAAAAACATGAAGCTTCGAAACGTCTGGATCCCGGCCGCTCCATATTTCAAACGGTCTATAGACCGAGGCTGCAAGTGGGACTACTATTGGCTAAATAAGCAGCCGTTTGCACCGCTTCATCCCAGAATTCTTGCCCAACCTTGGAACCGAAAAGCATCGAGCAAGCTTTCTCCACCAGCATCCTATTGATCCTCTCGCTTACCCCGTTCTGCTCGGGATAGTGGGGAACGGTGAACTACATCTTAATGACTTTTTTCTTACAGAATATCCCCAATTCCTTGCTGGTGTAGTTGACACCATTGTCAGAACGAAACCACGAAATATTGACGGAGAACTTCGCTGTAGCTTGTGTCTAATAATCTCTAAAGTAACCGGCAATTTCATCCTTAGAACGAATCAGGTACACCTCACTAAACCTCGTTCAATCATCATCTACAGGGTGCAGCAGAAAATAATGCGAAAATTTGTTCTATTTCTTTCAAATCCCATTTTCAACTAATTCAAGCAATAATATCAACATTTTCGAGTGCAGCTATCTTTATAAAATCCTTTTAAATGAATTTATTCAATGTGTCCTCCATTTTTATTAATAACATCCTCGAGCCGACGCCGGAAGCCTGAGCATGCCTTTCGAACGTAGTCCTCCGACATTGACTGCCATGTGCGTGTTATGGTTGACTTCAGGGTTTTCACACTAGGGTGTGATGTTATGCAGGCTCGTGCTTCAACATATGAAATCGAATAATCCAACGATCTGGACTGCTAGGGGGCCACAAATCCTTCGGCCAAAACTTCATGTTATCGTTCAACCATAGTTGAGTTCGATTGTACGTGTGACACGACGCTCCACCTGCTGTAGGACAACGTTTTGGTCCTCGGAGAAGTTGGCCTTCAACCACAGAGAACAGACGTTCATCTTCGCTCTGCTACTTGTGTAAAACTTTAAACCGACATTTCAAATGTATGTCGTTATGATTCTGGTAGGCGGTAATAAAAAGCCTAGCACATAACCTGAAAAATTTTGTTTGTTTTTCTCTGCACTTACTTTTTATACCGGCTGCCAATATTAATTTTTACACACGTTTTTCAATAAAATGTGTATGGACATCAACGTCTGTTATCTGTGCTTCAACAAAGGAAGCACTTGGTCCCCAAAAATACCGATATACACTTCAGTATTGATTTTAAATCCAGCATCAATGAAAACAGGCGGCATTTTCAAACCGTTGGACGCCACCAAGCCAAACATCATGACACCAGCCGGATGTTTGGTTTGAAATTTGAATTTCACTTTTTCCGGAACGTTCTCTATTTTCTGCGGTGAAATGAACTGGTCCGTGCGGCTGTTGGCCACAGCATCAATGCTGAAATGCTTTTCGTCGGAGAACAGGATTATCATTTTCTGCTTCTTCAATAAGGAAAGCAATCTCTTGGAACGAGTCACTCATAGTTTCTTGACCCGGTCCGTAATCAAGTGGCGTTTCAATCTGGCTCTGGAAGATGCATGCAGGTTTTCTTTGATGATTCTCCGCATGGATTTCTCCGAAACATTGGCTTCCTTTGCATGTTTTCTTATGGAACGCACCAGGTTGCGAGCAATTTTTGCGGGGACCAATTTGATCACGTGCGTGCGTGCAAAGCGCAGACGTCCGCTTCCCGGCTTCCACTGACTATACTGCAGGGACTTTTTTATGCGGTAAACTTTTGACAAATGGCACCCCACCACCTTGGCAATCTCTTTCGGCTTCTTCTGGGCGAGCAACAAACTGGTGATCACTTCTTTCGCGAACATTTTGACGAATTTGCAATAAAACAAATACAATGTTTGGATGCAGCACTTGAAAGTAAACATAAGCAAATACACTTTCGACAGAAATTAGTCACTAGCTACACAAATTAACCCAATACTCAAGTTTGAACATTTTTTCCTTTTTTTCCTGCACACCCTGTACATCAATGGCTGCGTAACTCGATGGCGCCAACTGCCAAACCGGACGATCTATTCAACTGTACACGCTAATCCTCTGCTTTGGGACCAATGCAATGGCCGAATGGCAACAGTTCAGGCAATTTTTACCCCGAATGACCATCAACCTCAACTGGAAAGAAACTGTAATGAGAAATTCGACTAACCCACACAAAAAAAAAAGCATGGACCCAAAACAGCACACCGAAAGTAATTACATTTCATAGCATAGTTTAAGACAGATCAATTAGAGGAGAAGTGAAACATATATAAATAAATGTGCTGCAGAATAGAACGAAACAATCCAATAAACTGGGAATGGAATGTTAGCGATACACAGAAACAGAGAGAATGAGATTTGTTGTGCAACTAATAGCCCGCATTGAAATCAAGGAATTGCGAGAAAGAAATTAAACAAGTTCCAATAAGCTTAGCGTGCGAGTAAACTTAAATCTAGACGTTCAACATCAACAACTCCCGACCCCCTCCTGTACCTTTTAGTATTGGATTTGAAACAGCCAACAACAGAAATATATAACAGTAGGAAGCATATATAACAAAGCACCAATCCCTTCAGACTCTCTACTCTTCCCTCGTCGTGAGTTCGCAACTGTTTTCAAGATGCACCGACAGAGTTTGGACAGACTTATTGAGTCAAAGCAAAAGAGTCGTTTGTAAAGGCTTTAATCTTTGATAGAACCTGTATTTTAATTTACGTTTCCCGAATTATAGCGGAACAGAGAACCAATCATCCAAATGAAACCAAACCAAAGCAGAATATTGTGTAAAATCAGGCGACTTGTAGTAGACTGTCTGTTTTCCATTATGTAGGTTATAGGTAAGCAAGCTCTTCTTATCCTAGCTGGACTGCATGCGGTGAAACTGAAACTAGCGGTCCGGCAAAGTAGATTATGTCCTCCTGGAGACTATGTAAACGATGTATATCAGAAACCCAACCAAATAATATATAGATGAAATATATACATATATCAATTGTACTTCCTAACTGGTTTTGTTGACCTAAAACTTGTCCGAAATGAAACTAAACTAGACATTTTTGCTTCGACCAACGTAGCGATTCGCTTTCATTTAACATTTATTCAAAAAAAATCTAGATATTCAACGGTTTCTTCCTCTTGCTGAAGGTCTCATCGTCAGCGACAACCATCGGAACAACAATCGTTCTATTCTTGGCCTGTTTGAGCGTCCACCATCTCCCCAGTCGGTGCTCCTGCCCGACGCAAATAATCAACTGCTTCCCATCGTTGCTGAACGTAAGTGCATTGATGAATCCTTCCACCGGTATTTCCAACAACGGTTCAATCGTTTTGCTAGCACCGATCAGCTTCCAAATACGCACGAAGCCGTCACACGATCCGGAAGCAATCACATCCGTATTCAGAAGCGACGCGATAGCACTAATCCAGTTCGCCTCCCCACTGGCCGTCTTACCATGGGCATGCTGAACCGTACATAAGGGCTTCTTCTTGCCGGAACTCCAAACCGATAGGGATCCATCAACCCCACAGGACACAAAATGTTCGTTACCAATCAGCTTGACACACTCCACCCCATCCGTCGTGGGAGGGCAATTGTACACCAGCTGTGATTCTTCAACGATCTTCCAGATACGAATAGAACAATCGCCTCCACCGGATGTAATGCACCGTTCTCGGGAGAGTGCATCAATGCTGGTAACCGGTGTTTGATGACCGTATCTAAAATCAAAATCAAAATCCTCAAACCTAGAATCCGTTGAACCAAAACGAACCAACTTACAATGTCTCCACGTAGAGCATTTCATCCAAAGACCAGACCTTAACAGTCCTATCCTTCGCACACGAATATAACTGATGGGTATTCCTTCGAAACACCACCCCGGTGACAACGTCAGAATGTCCACTCAGAGAATTCACCGGCTCCAGCGTCGCTCCGTCCAGCACCTTGATCTCATTGGTTCCATCGGCCACTACCAAAAACTTCAAATCGTGCGAAATGGCCATCGACAGGACTGCCGTCTTCTTCGCCTTTGTCACGGCCAAACGTTCCCGCTTAGCAAGGTCCCATCGGACAATTATGCCATTCTTATTCGCTACATACAGGAACTTATCATCGTCGGTCAAACACAGACACGTTGGCGATAAATGTTGCTGCTTGCATCGCAAATTCACTGCTCGCTCCAAATCGAACCCCTCGTACCGAGAAGATACCTCTCGGTACAATTTTCCTATACTTTCCAGATAATCTTCCTTCAAGACCGCGGTCACACTGTCATGGACATCCTGATCATCTTTTCGTGCCCGCTCGGTCTCCTCAACTTCCTTAAGGTACTTTCTGGCTAATCGCAGCCGCTTTTCCTGGGCCGTTTCCGGGAATACCTCATTCTCGTCTGGAAAGTCGAACTGCTTTCCGCTAGCAATCACCGTTTGTTCCTCTTCTTCGTCACTGTCGATTTCCTCCTCAGATTCGTCCTTTTCTTTGCTTGCTGAAACATTTTTCTTCTGTTTGGGTTGCGGCTTCTGGAACTGGAACGGAAAACAAACACTTTAATCGACTCTAATAACGGAACAAATCTTAAGCCTGAATACCTTGCGCTTCGGCGCCGACCGGAGCTTCCCTTTGGGGAAAAAAGATGACATTCCTGGGCTGAATTAATAGAGAATTTTAACTAAATCTGTTTAGGAAACAAAACCAACGTGCAAATTGAACGATCAATAACACAACATGTGCTGCTGCTCTGCTGCGGGTGTGTGAGAACGGAGTGAACAAGTTGTTTACCGTCAAATGACAGTTGCATACTGAGAGAGACGAAATAAACAGGGTGACCAAACAGTGACAAACGTATGATAAATTGGCCCTCTCGCGGTGAGAAACTAAAACAACATTCTGAGATCATGCAGGCAAATACACGCCAAATTTCCAAAATTATGTTCGGTACTTTTTTGTCTGTAAAACCGAAATTTCACCGAAAGTATTGTAATAAATGATATTTTACAAAATTCCAGCAATCAAACATACTGGATTTCTGTAATTTATAGAAAACTGCCGTTAAACTGTAGAAATCTACCGATCGAAACTGTACATTTCGATCAATACATTTTGACGTCCGTGGCCTGCTACAAGTGAAAGCCAGCAGAAACGACGCAATCAGTTAACAAGGTTGTTTCAGAGGCTAGGTATTCGTAAGAAGCACACTCAGTAGCTAAAAGCCGAGCGAAATTTTGCTTCGAATAACGCCATGTTCAACCTTCTGTAACTTTGTCAATTATCAGGTATTTTTGGGTTATTCGAAGCAAAATTTTGCTCGGCTTTTTTTTTGCTACTGAGTGTATATATTTTTCTCGGCCCAGGGAAATACCAGCGCATCGGTCCCGAACCCCTGAAAAGTTAACTCCCATCAAATTA
>JASCZW010016925.1:0-17853 GCA_034211315.2 Aedes japonicus | reverse complement strand
AGGGTGCCAACTCATCGAACCACTAAAAACCCAACCGTGCCTCTGCAGCCTTGGTCCACACCCCTCCTTCGGGGACCACTTGGGGAGGGGTCTATTGTGCATTAAGCACCCACTATGTCTAACTACTTAGGGCTTTGGTAGTTAGTTGATCCCTCTGGCCTGTCGCTGGCCGTTTCGCCACTTGTCCTGTAGCTCTAAGACAATATGGGAGGCCGCCGTTTTTACTGCGTCCCAAGTGTCCTGGTCTTGACACATTCTCAGGACAAGATCTGGACTACCGCTCACGGCCATCATGCCATTCCTCGCGTCTTTGAAGCGAGGGCAGACGAAGAACACATGTTCCGCAGTTTCATCGGCTTCCGCGCATACGGGACACGCTGAGGACTCGGACTTTTATTGTGAAGCCAATGGACATTATCCCCGCTAAAACGCATACCGCGTCGCGAGACACTGTGCGGTATGCGCTGACCACTCTCAGGCACATTAGCCTTTGAGTACTTTCGAGCTTACCGAGGTAACTCTTAGTAATCAGGGCCTCATTATAGACAAGGTGACGATTGCCAAGAGCCTGCGCTTGCTTCCCTGTACCACTGAGCTGTTCGACATCATGCGGGATAATGCCGATATTGCAATGGAGGCTTTCTTGCAGGCGTAGTCGACGTGACTGGTGAATGACAACTTGTCGTCTATTATGACCCCCAGGTACCTCAGAGATTATTATCTGATTTTCGGTAGTTAACAATCGTGACCTCGGTCTGATGGTGGGCTAGCTCCAGTTGCCTTGAACTCATCCATCTCTCTACAATACCATTGGAGTGCGAGGCCGTTAGCTCCACCTCTTCAATGGATTCATCACATACCTCTAGAGTGATGCCGTCTGCAGATCCGACAATCTTCACCCCGTTCGGGAACTCAAGCCGTAGTACCCCATCGTACATCGTGTTCCATAGCACCGGACTCAGAATCGAACCTTGATGAACACCTGCGGTGATCTGAACAGCTTGCCGACCTACCTCTGTATTGTAAACTAGCACGCGATTCTGGAAATAACTTCCCAGAATCTTGTACAGGTACCCCCGACCGTGGAGGCGTTGGAGCGAACCGACTATGGGTACCCAACTGGCGCTATTGAACGCATTTCTCACGTCAAAGGCGACCACAGCACAGTAGGAGACAGCTCACCTCTTGCGCTGGATTGCCACTTCGGCCGTTTTGGTGACGAACAGAATTGCATGCACCGTCGACTTTCCTTTACAAAAGCCGAACTGGTTTTTAGACAGACCGTATAAGCCCTCCGTGTACTTGGTTATCTGTTAAAAATAACCTTTTCAAGCACTTTGCCCGCTGTGTCCAACAGACATATAGGTCTATATGCCGATGGATCCCCTGGTGGCTTCTCTGTCTTCAGTAGCAAAACTAGTAGTCTCGATTTTCCAGGCGTCCGGGAAAACGCCCTCGTCATTCCACCATCGTTGCATCACCGCCCTGAACATTTTGGGTGCCAGTGAGATAGCCGTCTTGATAGTCAGGTTCGGTATACCGTCAGGTCCGGGCGCTTCGTTTACCGTCAGCGACTTGCCTATTGCAATGATTTCGTCGTTTGTAACGGTTGCCTCATACCCTTCATCCGTGGAGCCATTCTCCTGGGACAATTCTGCAGTTATAGGAGACCAGAGTCTCTGGTCTCGGATAGAGTCCCCTAATGACAACCTGCAGTAGCTCTTGAGATTGCTTGGTTGGCGCTGTCGTGCCCTTCGTTTTAGTCATGACCACCCGATAGGCGTCACCCCATGGGTTCGCATTGGTACAGACCCTCAAAGCTCGTCTGCTAACCATCATCTCTGTGAATCCAAGAGGGTTTGAGCTGTTTAGTGGAATACTTGTAACTATAATTTAGAAGAAAAATTAGTAATCTCCATTTAATTCCAACTACCTTTGCTTATCTTCGACAGATACGCGTATTTCGTCTACAATGTGCAGACTTCTTCAGTGTCTCGTACTAATAATTCGACTTTCGAATTATTAGTACGAGACACTTAAGAAGTCTGCACATTGTAGACGAAATACGCGTATCTGTATAAGATAAGCAAAGGTAGTTGGAATTAAATGGAGATTACTAATTTTTCTTCTAAATTATAGTCGTCATCTCTGTTTTAAGTGAAACGGCTTAGTCGTGGCTAGCACCGCACGACGCTCCGTTTTTTCAAAGTCCGACCGCGCACTTTGCATCCTCCTTCTAGCTCGGTGGTAGATTCTCCGATCGTCTGCAATCGTCTCTGTCCACCAGTAAACCGGTGACCTTCCATCCCTAGGTTTGACCTTTCTGGTTATGATTACGTCCCACACTCGTGTAAGTAGTGCTAGGAGTTGATCACCGTATGGAACCTGGGTAACGCCTAATCTCTGTTCTCGCTCAAGCGCCTCTTTGAATACTTCTCTATCGAAGTACGGCTTCCTCCAATGGCGGACGACGGAGTAGGTGCTCCTGCCTCAGCGCGCTGCCTAGCGCTGTGGGTGATGCTACAGCGGACCGCCAGATGATCGCTACGAGTGTAGCCATCCTCTACTCTCCAGTAGCTCAACAGCCCAGGGCTGTCACGTCAAAAATCGACTCCGCTCCGTTTCTATGGTAGGTACTATTAGTACCTACATTGGCTAGGTCTACGTTGAGCCTGGACAAGGCTTCAAGCAGAATCTACCCCCTTGGGTTGGTAACTGGCAGACCCACTCCAACTCACAGGCGAACTTGCCCGTCATCCATAATACCACCATATTAGACCTATTCGCTACCCAGTTTCCGTTAACGGCGGAGATGCGGTATGGGTCGAATATTATTGCGATATCCGTTCCTAACTCGTGAGCCGCCTCAAAGTGATTTAAGTTCAATTTGGTTACCTGTACTTGGGGCCTCCCGTGACGTGCTTGTCATCTGGTTTCCCAGAGCACGTCATGCATTTGGGGGGCTCCTTGTACTCTCGGGCCTTGACACCTTTTCCTCCGCACCTACGGCATAGATCGCTCCTATCGGGGCCTTTACATTCCTACGACATATTCCCGCTCTCGAGCCATTAAAGCACGCCTTCAGCGGCTGGTGCAAACTCAGTGGGCAAACGGACCACCCCACTTTGAGTTGTTCCACTTTTAGGGCCGACTCTGCGGTGGCAACTGGCAGTCGTATTTTTGCCAGTTGAGTCCCAAGTGAACCCTTTCGCAGCCGCATGGCTGTTGTGGCAACCTCGACCCGACTCTGGGCCTTGATGGCCATGGAGATTTCACCATCCTCTGTGATCTCGTCCAAGTTTTTACAGTGGAGAGTTACTAACGTGGCTAGGGCACGTACCTCGACTCCCACTCCTAGGGCCTCTTCGGGGAGCTTTTTGTACGCCGGGCCCTTTAGCCTGGTGTCGTTCTTAAGCTCTAGGAACATTTTGACGGTGCAAATACGGCGGATACTCCGTACGTCGGCGCTCAGATCCACGAGCTTAGCATCGCCGCCCATCGCCTTGAGGACCTCGGAGTACTTAGACGCTTCGGTCTTCACGATGAGGGCCTCACCGCGGTTTCGCTTTCGAGCCAGGCTTCGATTCGCTTTTTTTTCTGGGGTCTATCTCCCCTTTTCCGGACCTTGGTCCAAGGGTTTTTCCTGCCTCAGTAAGGGTCATCGCTCGTTCCTCTTTTGTTGTCCCGTTCATTACTGGGACCGGCCATATCGCTTGGGCCACCCTTAGCGCGTGGCCTGGCCTTTTCCGTTGCTACTAACCTTGCCATTTCCCTGGCACTTTGGTCGGCTAGGAGCTTAGCTTGCAGTTCGTTCTTCTCGCAACATGCTGCCTGAACGGACCTACGAAGCTGCAACAAGCTATGATTGAGGTCCTTGCTGATGTTGTTGCGAGTCGACGTAAAGCCGATTATCGCTTTCAGCAGTTCTGCGACTACCAGCACTTTGGGAAGCGTATCGAGCTCCTCTTCATGGCCCGCGTGAGCCCAGGCCCATCCATGGCCTCTCCAGTTTTACCGGAGACCACTGCTTCGGAGGCTGTCGCACTTCCGCATCGGAATGCGCTGCCAGATCCTGAGATCCAGGAAACCCTTCAGTTATCAGTTTCGAACTGTTCATCGCCGCCTTGTAGCACAGGGGCTGATTAACAAAGTTACTCGGAAGCGCCCAGAAAGGCAAACAAAGCCAAACAGCTGAGGTTTGCTATTGAGTATGCTGATAAGCCCGTAAAGTTCTGGAAAACAGTTCTCTGGACGGACGAATCAAAATTGTGTGTGGTGCAGATCGGGTGAGGAGCTTCAGAAGCGCCACATCCAAGGCACGGTGTAGCATGGAGGAGCAAAAGTTATGGTCTGGGGGTGTTTTTCGTGGAGTGGAGTGGGTAGTCTCATGAAAATCGACGGGAAAATGACGGCAGATTCCTACATCACGGGTCTTGAAGAGAATTTCGTTTTTCAACAGGACAACGACCCGAAAAATGCTGCCAAGAAGACCAAGTCTTTTTTCCGGTCTTGTTGGATCAAACCACTGGAATGACCTCCACAAAGCCCATACTTCAACCCTATCGAGAATTTGTGGGCGATTCTAGATGCCAGGATTTACAAAACTGGTGTTACTTTTTTTTTTCAAACGAATTACTTTTTTTTTCTTCAAGTCAAACTCTTTTTTATTATTATTCTGTAAGTGAAACTTGAAAAGATTATGAAAACTGAGATATAAAAAAATACTACAGTGTGTTTACTTTAATTTGAACCAAATAAATGAGAGAAATGCAAAAAATGGGTGGGCACTTTATTTTGCCTATTAGTGTATCTTCAGGTTCTTTTCAACCATACCATTTATAACATAAAATAATAAAAAACGCACGCAAGTTTGAACACCCCGACCAAACCCATCCTCAAATGCTTTAGAAATCGAAAAAAAATCTCCATATATTATATCAAATGTTTGAGAAAACTTCGTTACAATTTTATTTTGAAGTAGACGACGCCCGATAAAATACATTTCTTGGTAAAACTGGCAACACTGATTTTTGAAAACACTTTTTTTTGTTTGTAATTGTACCTTCATGCTCGCTTAGATTTAGTCTAAATAGAGTAACTTTCACTCAGTTTCGTATTTCCATGCTTAATTTCAAAAACTGAGTAATTTTATAGGGAAACTGAGTAGATGCTACTCTGATTGTAAAAGCGCTTGTACTTATGCAAAATAGAGAATTATAATGATAGCTGTCAAAAGAGAAAAAAAGGTAGAGTCAAAGAATAATAACATTTAAATGTACTATCGATACTGTCCGTTGCATTTGTCGGCAGTTTGTCTGAAGATACAGGGATCAACGATTACATTAAATGTGGCAATCATGAAAAATAGAATTAGCTACTGAATCAATGCTTAGCTCTTTCAAACTTTAATAAGTGACGCTAATTAATCATGAAATGAAGTAACTTTTAATAGCTACTCTGAATCAGGGTAGTCCTGAGTTTTAACAGATACCTGAGCCGTATACAACTAAACAGCTAATTGAAAACATTTTAGTCACAAACAATAACTTTTATTAATAACGTTTGTTCCATCATGATTGCCCAACACGGTCGATTGTAGTTAGTCAAAACTGAGTTGAAAATTACTCAGTTTCGTTAAATGGAACTACCCTAATTAGAGTAATTGAAGGCTTATTCAACTGAAGTCACCTGAGTCAAAATTAGAGTTCGACTTAAATTTTTGTTGATCACAACATACAGTCGTCCCATCTTGAACACTTTTGATCCACTGAACCTTGACTCAACCACGTTTTTCGCTTTTGACAGCTTCATTATAATTACTTATCTTTATAAGTACAGCGCTTCTACAATCAGAGTAGCATATACTCAGTTTTCTATATCAAGTTACTCAGTTTTGAACATTTAGCATGGAAATGACCTAAACTGAGTGAAAGTTACTCTATTTAAAGTAAATCTGAACGAGCGTGTTTTGAAACAAATATTTTAGACGAGAGATCATGGCATTCCGAACTATTCTTTGATTGATCCGCTATCATGCCTAAACATGATATGGAAATACCCCAAATCACCCCAATCCTCAAACCGCCCCATAGCTCCACATCCAAGCGTAATTACCCAGACAGTGTTTAATCCCCGTTTCCAATCAAAATAACCCCTTTCGCATGCATGCATTTAGCTAAATCGCAGCCCATTATCACGTATGTAATAAAATCTGCATCCGAGTGGCAAACCATGGCTCACGGTCTATTTCTGATTCCTGAACCGGCAACTGTTGGTGGATGACAGCGATCAAAATGACGACGACGACGACGACGATGTTCAAACGGCGGCTAATCATGATGACGTGAGAGATGCTCCCCATCTCGATCCCACCACCTAACCTCTTTCAAGTGTTCCAACAGTTCCCCGATCGACTGCCCCATCCAGCTGGCTACGAGCAACTAACATCGAGAAATTTAGCACGGTTGCATAGCAACAAGAACAATAAACTTTTCATATTATAATTCTCCGACAAAGTTCACATTAATTGACCCGTTTCGAAATATATAGTACGCGGTGGAGTTTCAGCTCAGCGGCAACAACAACAACAACAACAACAACAACAACGACGATCTGTGTCGAAATTTGAAATTGTATGAAGTTACCTCGATACCAGCGTCGGTACATGGAAACTCAGATCAAAACATTTTTCTTCTTGTTGCAACCTGCAGCATTCCGACGACCTGCGCTTGTGATAATAACTTTGCCTGTTTTCGCATTTAATCCAACATGGTGGGATGGGCAAGCCTGAAAGATGCATATTTTCATGATGTAGAGAAAATACCTTCATGTTGTTTATCTTTCACCGAAGCGAATGGTAGATGGTGCATAAAGTGCATCAACGACGGACGAAAATCATTCATTCTACCGTTCGTTGCTAAAACAAAACAATTTTTTCACCTTTAACGCTCGATTGCCACGGCAGCGGCAATTGTTTGAGATTTGTAGCATTTTTCCATCGCGTTTTTCGCAAGATCGCACTACTTGAAGACAGGTTAATTACCCCTGCTCTCCTCCTCCTCCTCCTCCTCCTCGAACAATGTACACACGTGTAGTGTTTCAGCATAAACATGCACTTCTATTGTTATTAGAAATGGCACATCGCTGTGTTCGTTGACGGTGTGATCCGCGCTCGGCATAATTAGATTAGCGCTGTCCGTATGACATAACACAAAACTAATGAAAGTTGCTGTCGCCGTCATCTCCGTCTTCGGTTGGCAGGCAGCTATGCTAATGATTATGCGAAATTCAATTCATACCCTCGTCCTCTCGATACGTGAGATTGCCATTTAATGGTCGCGTATTGCACGCATAAATTAGCCGCCTTCCAATTGCCATGCTAAATATGATGTTGAGCAGCGTTGTTGGACAATGAGGGTGGGAACGGGCGCACCCGTTTCCAATGATAACAACAAATAGGCTCTCGAGCGTTTGCGCCACCCCGCCTGCTGCGGGTGGTGGATGGCGAAACTGGTTGAATGTGATGTTTATGAGTTCGGAGATTAGAGTGACTTTCGCCAGTCACTGCGTGAGTGAGGTGGGCATTATGAAACTAATTAGATGTTTTTCCATTTTCTCGATGTATTTTCAGATGACGGAAGATGTCGCCCGGAAGAAGAGCGAATATCAGAAGCATTTAGAGTACTACAAACTGCTGCGGGGGCGGTTCGAAGAAATTATCAAATGTAAGTATTTTGTGCGGGATTGTAGATTTCAGGATGATCAGATACTTATGTAGAATCGGTGGACTTTCGAAATGACTTTCGAAATTCGAATATCTAAGCAGGGATGCCAGTTATACAGAAATGCCTGTATTACAGACTTTTGATCATGCATACAGACATTATACAAATATTTCGATAATTTTACAGAAGTTTACAAACATTGATATCCATCAATTATTTGGAGTTATTTACAGAAGGTGGAAAGATTGATTCAGCTCAGAAACTGGAATCATTTTCCCAAAAGGTAAATGATACGATTTTAAATTCTTTCCATATTAGTTGTCCTATCAAGGAATCATCTTCTAACAGGGATGTTCCGTGGTGGAACTCTAAGTTGGAACGTCTGCGTAAAACATCTCGTAGATTGTTTAATAAAGCGAAAAGAACCTCAGATTGGACCCCCTATAGGAGTGCACTTACTGAGTACAATAAAGAAATAAGAAAATCTAAACGAAGATCCTGGGTTCTAACGTGTGAAAACATAAGCAATAGTCCGGAAGTCGCAAGACTTCAGAGGGCTCTTGCAAAGGATCATACGATTGAACTTGGGAATCTGAAAAATGAGGATGGAGTTATGGATGGTTATGGAGTTATGGAGTTATGATTATGGAAACACATTTTCCTGGATCAGTTTTGTGTGTAGATCTAATCAGAGATGGATCACTTGAAGGTGGAAAAAGTTCTACAAGGACATCTCAAATTTCTGTTGGAGCGAAAATTGCTGCAAATGACTTGGCTGACAAAATCTTTAAGAAAGCCAGGGTAGAAAATGCGTTGAGATCTTTTCAGCCTTACAAATCTGCAGGAATGGACGGGATATTTCCAGCACTACTTCAAAACGGCGAAGCAGTGTTGATCTCGCCATTAATTGAGATTTTTAAGGCAAGTTTAAGACTCAACCATGTTCCAACTTCATGGACACAGGTAAAAGTTATCTTCATACCTAAAGTAGGAAAGCGAGACAAGACGCATCCTAAATCATACAGACCCATTAGTCTTTCATCAGTCCTATTAAAGACTATGGAAAAAGTGTTGAATGATTATATCAATTCAAATTACATGAACAAGCATCCACTATCTGAGTTCCAGTTTGCTTACCAGTCTGGTAAGTCAACAGTTACGGCACTGCATAGTGTGGTTTCAAAGGTAGAAAATGCTCTATCTGTAAAAGAAATAGCACTTTGTTCTTTCTTAGATATTGAAGGAGCTTTCGACAACGCTTCCTATTCATCAATGGCTCGTGCCATGAAGAAAAGGAACTTTGACATGAACATAATTAACTGGGTTCATACCATGCTTGCAAAAGAGAAATCACTTCAGAGCTGGGAAGTTCGTCTATTACAATACGGGCAACGAAAGGTTGTCCCCAAGGAGGAGTCCTCTCACCACTTATGTGGTCCTTAGTTGTAGACGAGCTTCTAAGAAGCTTAGAGGAAAAAGGTTTCGAGGTTGTAGGTTTTGCAGACGATATAGTCATTATAGTGAGGGAAAATTTGACAACATCATTTCAGAAAGAATGCAATGGGCCCTAAAATTTACCCAGTCTTGGTGTATCAAGGAGGGCCTTAGCATTAATCCAGCAAAAGTAGTAATTGTACCTTTCACTAGGAAAAGGAAGTTTAGTCTAAAAGCGTTCCTGCTAGGAGGATTAAAGATCCATCTTAGTGAACAGGTTAAATACTTAGGAGTGATACTGGATGCCAAACTGAACTGGAATGCTCACCTTGAGTGTGTGATCGGTAAGGCAACCAGTACTTTCTGGATTTGCTCAAAAACATTTGGCAGAAAATGGGGTCTACGACCAAAAATGATAATGTGGATTTATACATCCATAATACGTCCTAAAGTATCGTATGCTTCTCTTGTGTGGTGGCCAAAAACAAAAGAGGCTACTGCACAGAAAAAGCTTACAAAACTTCAACAGATAGTATCCATTGCTATAACGGGAGCGATGCGCAGCACTCTATCAAATGCGTTGAATGCAATTCTAAATCTGCTGCCTTTGCACGAATACGTGCAACTAGAAGCGGAAAAGAGTATGCTTAGACTTAAACGGTTGAAAACTTTCATGTCTGGTGACTTAGTCGGTCACCTGAGCATTTCACAAAGCTTTCAAAATGGGCCAGTGATGTACATGAATGGAGACTGGATGAAACCTGTGGAAAACCATGACATCCCTTACAACATATGTGAAACGTCACGTATAGATTGGGAAGTCGGAGGTCCCACTGTTCGTCATGGCTCCATAAAATTCTTCACAGATGGCTCAAAAATTGGAACAAAAACAGGAGCAGGAATCTTCGGCCCTGGGGTAGAAATGTCAGTGGCGATGGGAAACTATCCAACGGTTTTCCAAGCGGAGATCTTTGCTATAATAAAATGTGTTAACGTTTGTCTGAAGAGAAAATATAGATATGCAAATATTTGTATTTTTACAGACAGCCAAGCGGCACTCAAAGCGTTAAGTAATTATAAATGTACATCCAAACTTGTCTGGGAATGCATTCTTTCATTGCGAAAGGTGTGCCAAGAGAACTCGGTAAATTTATTCTGGGTTCCGGGACACTGTGGCATTGAAAGGCAATGAAAGGGCAGACGAGCTTGCTAAACAAGGTTCAAATGCACAGTTTATTGGCCCAGAACCATTCTGCGGTATATCATACTGTGCCATAAAATGGAATTAAAATCTTGGGAAGAGCAAAGGGTGATGACCAATTGGTTGGTCACCACAAAGTGTTCTCAAGCGAAAAGGTTTATAATTCCAAATGTTACAATTAGTAAAAAGCTTCTGGAGCTCAATAAGAGAGTTCTTTGTACCTACACGGGCCTAGTAACCGGACATTGCCCGAGTAGATATCATTTGAAGAACATTGGCCAGGTTCAGAATGATATCTGCCGTTTCTGTAACATGGAACTTGAAACCTCGGAACATCTGCTTTGCAGTTGTGATGCTGTGTACAAGAGCAGACTTAAATTTCTGTACAGTGGCTATATGCAACCTAAAGAAATTTGGACTGCAAATCCTGGTAAGGTGGTGGGTTTTATAAACTCAATTTTGCCTGACTGGGAGACGCGTCTTAGGCTGGTCACTTGACAAATCGTGATCTAGCTTTAAGATGCGAATTAGTATAGTAAACAGGGGTATATCACAAAAGTTCAACTCAGTGGACGCAGTGATTCTACGCCCCAACAAAAAAAAAAAAAAAATCCATCAATTGGCATGTTTTGTTCGTTGACGTAAAGCATTCTACCTTTATTAAAAAAATCTAAAAAAACTGCTTAACTTATCAGATGTTACAGGTCCTTGTTTTGAAGTTCTTGTAATATCCAAAAATACCTCAAGTTTTCATCATTTTTATTTTTTTAAATATTGAGCGAAAAGTTTCTCGTGCTTCTTCTTCTATTGATAGCGGACTGATGATTTGATAGTTATTCAGTTACGTAGTTGAGAATATTGTTTATAAAACTCTCTATACAATTGTACGAAAAAAAATATTCGTTTCAAAGGTACCAACGCATTTACTTATAGTATTCCTAAAGATGAACAAACGTTGTCATATTTTATTTTTCAATGCCGTTTTAGTTTTACGAGAATCGTTCATAAATGTATGTGAAGGAATTCCTCATTCAAAAATAAGTTTTATAGCTAGGATGCTTTAAAACTACTGATATTTGATTTGTTTTATATTACACTTTTTCTTAAATTTATTACAGTGCATAAAATTTTAGGAAAAGTGTAGTATAAAACTTGGTTTGTTTTTGTTTTGTTGTTATATTTAAATTACATGCTTATCTGCTTAATTCAAAATGAACAATAATTAATTAATTGAAAATAAAAATATGTTAAATGTAATTAAAATACTATAAACTTCATGTAAGTCAATAATGTTATTAGTTTTTGCCTGCATCGGAATTGAAATTTATTTTTTATTTTCAGGCTTGCTTTAGGGTTATTAAGCGTTCAGGAAAGAATTCAAGGAATAATTTTGTAATTAACGCTTCAAACTTGAACAAAAACAAATGAAAATTTGAAGAAGTATCAATAATTTTGCAAAACAATTTAAAACTTGTTATTCATGTTGAGAAAACTACGAAGCGAGCTTATTTGATACAAAAACTTCAAACTTAAAACTTGAAATTCCATAGAAACTCATGAAATTCATCAGATAATCAAGAAGTGAAGATTTTGCTTGAAATACTGTGGACCCAATATTGTTAACGAAGAAATCTTAGTGATTTCTACTTACTTGACAAACCGAGTAATTTAAAAAAAATATTTTTTTTAAATTAAAAAAAAAATATTAAAAGCATGGAAGCAAATTTTCTTGAAGTGTTACTGTAAAATCTTTGCTGATATTCAAAGACTATTTTTAATGGTACCATGTGCCTTTCGACATGTGCTGGCTGACAAGTTTGCCCTGTATTTTTGGAAACTTATTGAATTTCAGGGGTAAATACCTAGATAAAATTATTTAATACTATTTAAACCCGGTACAAGTGCAGCTACGCTTGGAACTAAATGACTGTAAATATAATAGAACTGACACGTTTATGGTTGTTTTCCGCGAAGAGTTTGTTTTATTGATTAATAGGGGTTCAAACTTCTATCAGAACATGCTTCTTATCCAAGAAATACACACTTTTTGTATTCCAGTTACCTGGATAATTCTCATATTTGGTTGAAATTTCTGTTCAATTTATATGAGAGCCCCCCTCCCCCCACAGAATGGAATAGTCTCAAACCACCTTACAATCATTGCCTCCAAAAAATCCCACCTGTCAAATTTGGTTCCGTTTGCTTGATTAGTTCTCGAGTTATGTGTGTTTTATTTGTATGGAAGCCCCCCCTTTCCAGACCGGGGAGGAGTCTTGAACCATCATATGAAACTTCTCCGGCCAAAAAACCTTGAAAAAAGTACACAACAGTAAGAATAACTCTCAAATTTGGTTGAAATTTGTGTTTCATTTGTA
Organism: Aedes japonicus; assembly: GCA_034211315.2. NCBI lineage: Eukaryota > Metazoa > Arthropoda > Insecta > Diptera > Culicidae > Aedes > Aedes japonicus. Next base: position 5,119 of record JASCZW010016925.1, on the reverse strand, counting down.
TGAGAGCCCCTCCTACCGGAAGGGACGGTGGTCTGAAACCATCATAGAAACATTTATTGTCTTCAAAAACCCCCAAGTTCAAATTTTATACTATTTGCTTGATCAGTTCTCAAGTTATGCAAAAATTTGGGTTTCATTTGTATGGGAGCCTCAACCTCCCCCCCCCTCCCCCACCAACCCTACCCGACAGGTCAGGAGTCTCTAACCATCATAAGAACCTTCCTCTTCCCCAAAAACCCTTGCATACTGTTTGGTATAAATGTGTGTTTCATGTGTATGAGACCCCCCTCACCGCAACCAGAGAGAAGAGGGGTGTTGAACCACAGTAAAAAAGAGAAGAGGGGGGTCTCAAACCACCATAGAAACATTTAGTGTCTTCAAAAAATCCCCACATGCCAAATTTTATTCTATTTGCTTGATCAGTTCTCGAGCTATTCAGAAATTAGTGTTTCATTTTATGAGAGCCCCCCCCCCCCCTTCCAGCCGGGTTAGGAGTCTCAAACCATCATAAGAACATTCTCCGGCCCCACATACACATTTTCAGTAGGGATAATCCTCATGTTTGGTATATGTGTGTCACATGTGTGGCACCCCCTCCCCGCTACCATAGAAAGGAGGGGTGTCAAAGCACAGTAAAAACATTTCTTGTCTCCAAAATCCCCATATGCCAAATTTGGTTCCATTTGCTTGATTAATCTCGAATCATGCAGAAATTTCAGATTCATTTATATGAGAGCCCCCTTCCTTCTAAAGAGGGGAGGGGTCTCAAATTACAATAGAACCATTTCTCGCTTTCAAAAACCCTCACATACCGAATTTGGTTCCATTTGCTTGATTAGTTCTTAAGTTATGCACAATCTTATGTTTCATTTGTATGAGAACCTCCCCTTCTAAAAGCGGTAGGGTTCTCAAACTACCAGAGAAAGATATTTTACCTCCAAAAACTCCCACATGCTAAATTTGGTTTCCTTTAGTTGATTTGTCCTCGAATCATGCTGAAATATGTGTTTCATTTGTATGGGAGCCCCCCCCCTCAAGAGATGGGACCCTTCCATACAAAAAATCACGCCGATCGGTTTAGTAGTCTTCGAGTCTATAAGGTTCAGACAGACAGACAGACAGAAATTCAGTTTTGTATATATATAGATAGATGGATAGATATCACTTGATAAAAACTAAATAAAAGCAAAGGAATGGGAAAAAACTTTAACCTAATAAAAGTCAAAGTTGGGAAAACTTCAAATAACTATATAAGTTTACAAAAATAAAATCAAATACGAAGCTTAGCTACGGAAGGTTTTGTAAATAAGCTAAAGTTAAGCAATGAATGGTTACTGAGGAATGGTTCTAAACTTTCAAAACTTTCGAGTTTGGCTTAATTAACAGAGCAATGGATGAAATTGCTAGGCGATGTTCATTTAATTAAAATTTTAAAATAATTCAAAAATATTCAGTAACCTATATTGATTGCAAGAACCACCCTAATGGAAGAACCGCTCCTATGAAATATTACACATTGGTTATAAGATGCTGTTTAGGGTTTTTTTTAAAGAAATTAAAACACCATAATGAACACTCCCTAGAAATTTCATCAATTATTCCGTTAGTTAATCTGATCTCAAAAATTGTCAAAGTTCCAGGAAATTCAAAAAAAATATTCATTAGAGACATCCCTAAACTACGTCCGATTGAGCCCAAATATGGTATAGGGGCATATTTTGGGCTAAGGAATGATTTACGCAACGTCATTTTTTGAAATTAAATGATTTTTTTGCATAATCTGAAAAGTCAAACAATTTCTAAGAGAAAACGTCGATTTGAAAAAAAGAATGTTTTTAGGTAACATTTTTAAGTCATTTTTTTATTATTATTGTTAGGTGCATAAATCATGCCTTCAACTAAGGCGTGTCAAGGGACTACTCCCCGCCGGCTCTATGCAACCTATTAATCCTTCCCGTTGCACCTGTCAGCTTGTGCAATACTCTAGACACACAGTGGATGGTCCTATCCGGGTCCTCCACTGAGTTGGCGTTGGTTTTCGTCCTGTTTCTGGTAACTTAGTTCAACTTTATGCCTAACTGAAGTATCATTACCTGAAAAGTTTTGAGAAAACTCGTGTGTAAAACGGCTAGTCTGTAGTTATTTGTATTGCACTCAATTGGCCATAATAAGATTAAAACTCCATATCAAATTTTTCAAATTTTAAAGATTATAAACTTTTCAGAATGGAACCGATGGAACATGTTGCCGCATTTATACCGTTTGGATTTTGAGTTTTAGTAACATTCCATAAACCCATCTTATTAAATATTTATTTTGACAACCAAATGAAAACCAAAGGTGCCCTAAATAGGCCAGCAGTAAATTCTCTCTCTCTCTCTCTCTCTCTCTCTCTCTCTCTTGCATTTCCCTTAACCATCCAAAACCAACACTTCATCATACCCAAACGTTTTTGCTGAAAAGAAATAGAAATAAAAGAAAATAGAGAGGTAATATTTTCGCTAGAGTAAGACGTGGCCCAGTTAGAATTAGAACATAGGTTATTGCGCATATTTCGGATATACATTAACAGAACAGTATTTTGTTTTAACTAAAATGCTCAACTTTATGTGAACTTTAGAGGGAAAATACAAAAAAAACCATCTTGATTTCGAAAAAATTTGTGGACTTTTCCCGGAATACGTTTCATCAACCGGTGTATATTATTCTCATCCATCGTTTTGGCAATCTTATTCCACTTCGGTTCTCAATTCATTGATGCTTTTGACGACACTGCCATTCACCTTCAGCTTCCTCTTCATAATAGCCCTACATCTCTATCGATCTGAGCTGGGGACAGTTTGGTGGGTTGAGTTCTTTCGATACAAACTGAATCCTGTTGGTTTCACATCTCTGTTACCACCAAGCCAATAAAATACGCTTCAGGCTGCTCATTCACGACTGGAGCGTCCGGCGCTTGTGCAATGTTTTAGTTCAGAGCTATTTGGCTGGTGTAGATTAGGGTGTCCCTAAAAAATCAGTTTTTTCATTCTAATTTTTTAATTTCGATTGTTAGGAAAAAAATATTTTTAGATGAAGTGTAGAGAATATGATGCATGTTTTTGCCGAACTAAGTATAATTTATTTTTCAAAAATTAGGGGAAATTTTAAAGAAAAATCATGTCCGATTTTAAGAAGTCCCCGCTCATGTGCCCAGGAGCTCATTTATACAAAAAATTGTTTCTTGATACCCATTAAAACAAAAATTTGATGTTTTTCTGGCCAATTCTCGCCTAAATAATCATAAGGTCGAAAAGAAAAAAAGCATGTTTTTAGTTAGAATTACCCGTATCTTGAAATGATAAGTTGTATTAAAAAAAAGTTGCTGCGCAAAACTGTGCCCTGTTACGTTTTCTATATTTTGTTGCAAAATTGCTTTTGCTCAAGAAGAGAAACAAATAAAGTTATAATTAAAAAAACTCAATTTTTAGAGACACCCTGATTGAAAGCGGAAAAATAGCTCTATCATGTTCGAATGAAGAGCTAGAAAAATGGTGTCCTATTGTGTTCTATTGTGTGTCGTTCAAAAGTTTGTCACAGCGCCGCCCTAGCGGTAGAGTTAGGAACTACAAATTTATAACTTGTTTTAATACAACTCTGTAGAAGACACCATGATTCGAAAACGCAACTCTTAGGAGTTATTAATTTCGCCGTGAGAAAAGGCTTTTCCGATTACTGTGCGACGCTTGCTATGAGGCTTGCGATCCGCCGACAAACTTTCTTTAAACTTTTTCGAAACACGCCACACGCTATTTCGGGGGAAACCCAACACTTAAGCAAGTTTTGGCCCAGACCACAAAGGGTTTTGCAAATGATTGCGTCCAATTGTTTTTCTTCTTTTTCTCTGAAACACGTTCGAACTGCACAGCGAAAAAAAACTTCTGATGTTGTCATTGTTGTGTTTCCTATAAGATGTCATAGTTCACAAATCCGACCAGTAGGGTCGCTGTAAGAATCGAAAATGTTTGTTCCAATACTAAATGGGCCACACCTTAGCTCTATTGAAGAGTATTTCTATTGCACATCCAACAAGCTATTTCAAGAATGCCTGTTCATACACGTACATTCTGAGGTCGTCTTCATATACAATAACTCCCGCTTGAACACAACCATGTATCAATTGGATACCTGAAGGGCATTCACACTTCCAAAATTGAAAAAAAAAAAACAGTTTTAACCCTTCTTACATCAATAGAAGGGTATTAAGATCGCTTGAAAACTCGACTTTTTATCCGAGGCCCACAGGGCCGAGTGTCATATACCATTCGACTCAGCTCGACGAACTGAGCACATGTCTGTGTGTGTGTGTGTGTGTGTGTGTGTGTGTGTGTGTGTGTGTGTGTGTGTGTGTGTGTGTGTGTTTGTGTGTGTGTGTTTGTGTGTGTGCGTTACAAATAATGTCACATCGGTTTCTCTGCCATCTGTGAACCGATTTCAGTTCTGTTGACGGCAAATGGAAGCTACAACATTTCCATACAACGCTGTTGATTTTTTTTTCATTCGGACATTTTGTTACGAAGATATGAACGAAACAGTACTTCAAGGCCTATTATAATAGTAATCAAACAGTTTAGTCTCCGATTACATACTGAGCTATTTGTGTACCGATTTTAGTTTTGTTGGTGCCAAATCAATGCTATGAAATCTCCAAATAACTGGTCAAAATTTCATTATGATTGGATAATCCTTCATGGAGATATGACCAAAACAATACCTGAGAGCACATAATTGTGAGATGAAAATATACTCGTTGCAGTGCAAAACCAAACAAGACCAATCACATCAATCGATGCCACTTGCATTCTATTGTGTCGCATCTGGTGCGTTGTATAGCACATACAGCGGACTAGCCACACTATGCGACTCTATAGAATTAGAGCAGCATCGATTGGCTCGAGTGGTCTGGTTTTGAACTGCAACGAGTATATTCGAAAATTACACAAAGTCTCCATTTACTATTTTCAACGAATATGTACTTATTAAGCATCTTGAATCCATATCGATAATCAAAATTGAAGCTCAGGATTGTCTAATAATTCATTCCATGGACTGATTATATGAAACTTCTAATATTTATGTT
>JASCZW010016924.1:0-17870 GCA_034211315.2 Aedes japonicus | reverse complement strand
AATTAAGGGGGATATACAGTTAGAATGACCAAAAAATTCAATTTTTTTTGTTGCATAAAAAGTTAGTAAATTTCCCGTAGAATACGCTCCTGAAACCTTTTTTCGAAATTCGAACTCCAAGTGTTTCTTTTCATCGGTTTTCGAAGACGCCTTATTCGCGCGCAGACCGATAATTAAAACTTTCAACGCTTTTTGTTTTCTCAAAACAGCACTTTCGGAGTTTATGCCGGTGATAACTCAAAAACTTATTATTCTTTATTATAGTATTGAAACTTATTTTTTTATTATAGTTTTACCTTCTATATGAATTAAAAATTATTGTAATATATCATGATTAAATATGGAAAAATGTGGTAAAATGGCGGAAAAAATGTTGATTTTTTCAAAAAAGTTACGCCAAAAGTGCAAATTTTTATTCTATTCTTTTTTTTCAATTCATCTACTAACTGTTAATGTAATTAATGTATTTTTTTTGAGTTGGCAAGTTTCAGATCAAAACTGAGACCAGGAGAGCCGGCACAAGCAAAATACAAAGACTTTTTCAACGCACTCTAACTGCCGCCATTTTGTTGAAAAAAATTTGAAAACAATATTTTTGTATACTACATGGATACACCTATAATTGTAAAAAAGTTTCAATTGATTGGAGTAAAAACTTCGCATTGAAATTTTATTTTCAAAAATGAGTTTTTTTTCTCGTTCTAACTGTATATCCCCCCCTTAAGCGCAAACTTTTTTCAACAAAATGGCGGCCGTTAGAGTGCGTTGAAAAAGTCGTTGTATTATGCTTGTGCCGGCTCTCCTGGTCGCAGTTTTGATCTGAAATCTTCTAATCCAAAAAAAATACATTAATTACATTTACAATTTGTAGATGAATTGAAAAAAAAGTCAAAAAAATAAATTTGCACTTTTGGTGTAACTTTTTTGAAAAAATCCACATTTTTTCCGCCATTTTATCAAATTTTTAAAAATTTTAATAAAATATTACAATAATTTTTAATTTATATAGAAGATAATACTATAATAAACAAATCATGTAAGTTTCAGCTTAATTGAATAATTAGTTTTTAAGTTATAACTGGCATAAACTCCGAAAATGCTGTTTTGAGAAAAACGCGTTGAAAGTTTTAATTATCGGTCTGCACGCGAAGAAGGCGTCTACGAAAAAGATGAGAAAAGAACACGAGGCGTTCGAATTTCGTAGAGCGGTTTCAGGAATGTATTTCACGGAAATTTTACTAACTTTGTATGCAAAGAAAAAGTTATTGTTTTGGTCATCCTAACTGTATATCCCCCCTTAAGTGCTATCAAATTTTCCATTTTTAGTAGCATTGAATTCAAACTTTACATACACCCGATCCATGCACCGCGCGTCAATTTTGAATTTTCTCGAAACCAAAGCATCACAAAAGCACTACGCGGGAAAGCGCTGGTACTTTAGAACAGTTTTGGCGTTTTAGCGCAACGACGCGTCATTGTGACGCCTTTTATGAGAAGTGCTAATCTCAAAACGAAACGTCAACGCAACGTGGGACGCGCTATTGTGCGGCGGCCTTTGATCACAGCACGATATTCGGATTTTTCTATTCCAAAAAAATACATTGACACGTCAATTTCAAATGGTATCATCTGTACCGTATTTATTATGTGCCTCTTGCTACTTTTGTTGTTTCTGAATGTTTGCTAGGGCACTAAGATGAGAGCCGGAAAAATCCTCGCTACAGAAGCATAAAAGGCCTACTTGTTTATTGTTCTACCGACTTAAAATCAATTCAATATGACATGAGAATACACCGAGGCTATTACCACAGAACGAAAGTATATCTTGAACGACAAATAATGATGAAGTTTGAGTGCTCTTAGTCGCGAAATGTTGCGGTTGAGTTCACACATTTTACACGGAGTTTAGTTTAATCTGCTCCATGCTTAGACAGCATTTTTAAACCTGCTAGTATTAAGTAGCAAGGTACTTACATGAAGGTTTGTTCGTCGTAGAACGAATATATATAAATATAGTTAAATAGATATTCTAACTGATTTGATCTAAAATAGACTTCTCTGACTTTTCTATTGTGTGAATAAGAACTTGGATGTGTACGTACATCGATTTTTTCGTACCATATATATCACACCTAAGTATAAGCAATAATAAGCAATTTGTATATAAAAAGAAAATAATAAGCAATTTGATATAAAAAGTATTGCCTGCCACGTTTGTAATAGTGTTAACTTGGGATGTAAAGTCAATAAGGAGCATTTCCAGTCAGAATGGCCTGATAATGTGTGACATTTTAATCGACTTTTTTATTTGAACGAAATTCTTGAGTAGTTCCTAAATGGTATGAATTTTATGCACAGGAAATATTTTGTGCAAGTGCGATTGAATTTAAAAAAAAAAAACAGTATTCATACATCCTCTATGGGACATTGTATGGAAGTTAATTGTCGGTTAATCCTTTAAGTGTCATTTAATAAACTAGTTTTATTTTATTTGAAAAGTGTGATGAATCAGCCTCAGCATGACATGTGCTGCAGGTTGGCGAAAACTTGCTTACAAACCAAAACCGACATTGACGTGCGAAAGCTGGTGCGTAAAGATGCCGATTTGAAACAGTTTGCGTACATCTCTTTCAAAGTTGGAGTTGTTAAAGATCTTAGGGATATTGCGTTGGATCCTTCCATATGGCCGAAAGGAATCTTTTTCCGAGAATTCGAGAACTATCAATCTGAACGGGATTTTTGGGGACCTGCAAAGGTTCCCCGAACAGACGACGGGACGTTACCAATGGATGCCTTGGTGACTCCATCGCATTAGTTAATTTCGAAAATCCAAACGCTAAATTCCACCCCGCCTGCAGCGATGTTCTCCAAAGCATCCACAGTAGTTCGTTTGCAGCACTGAGCGCCTCCTTTAGTCATTTTTCAATAACGGAACGCACGACAAGAAGCACGATGGATGCCCCTAAGCCACCCGTCACAGTCGAGCACCGTCGGTTTACTAGCATTGCTGATTGTTCCGGCCAACCTAGTCGTTCCGTTCCTGTGTTCGGTGTTGGTGAGGGGGTCATCCACCCTGCTTGCTCAGGCAAGTACCATATTATTATTAAAAATCCAAATCCTGAATTCCGCCCCGTTTGCAGCGATGTTCTTCAAAGTCAATCTGAAAAACAACTGGACAGTAATGATAAATCTTCGACCAATCGCTACGAGACAGCAAGATCACAGTGTCAGCCGCTCCGGACACCAGGACGCGCCGTAGGAAGCTCTTTGGAAGCCCTCGAGCCCTTCGACCCAGTCCTGCCACATGCTGCCGTCGTTCTACATAGTCGTCCTGGTCCTGTTGTCGAATGCGGTGAGAGGGTCTTCCAGCAACCTCTACCCGGCGAGTATTCCTTTGCTTCTACGAATGTCCAGAGTCTGATCGAAACCACTCATTCTAGCCACAACCATCAGCCTCGTCCTGCGGCTGATCAATCGGGCGCTCATCCATCTGCCCCCCGAGGACCAAGACAAGCTGCAGCTGCTACTTCGAATGTCCTGGTGTACTACCAAAATGTTGGTGGAATCAACAGTTCCCTTGCCGAGTATCAATTGGCCCTTAGTGATGGTTGCTATGACATTTACGCTCTCACCGAGACCTGGCTTAACGGGAATACTACGACGAATCAACTCTTTGACGATTGCTACAACGTTTATCGACAAGATCGGTCTCCTTCAAACAGCAACAAAAGTATCGGTGGCGGTGTTCTGCTAGCTGTTCATTCCAGATTCAAATCCCGTTCGGTCAATCCTCCCAATAGCTCATCGGTGGAGCAAATATGGGTTGCATTGGCTACCGACGATGCTTCGCTCTACGTTTGCGTGATTTACTTTCCCCCCGACCGAGTAAATGACGCAATTTTAATCGAAAAGCATCTTGACTCGCTGAACTGGGTCGTTTCGCAGTTGAATCCAAGGGACAAGGTGATGATTCTCGGCGATTTCAACCTAAGCACGATTTCTTGGCAGCAAAATTCTCTTGGGCACTACTTTCCTATCGTTTCTCGATCTACGATTGGCATGTCATCACGAGAACTGCTTGATGCGTATAGTACCGCTCAACTCAGGCAGCAGACTGGCGTTCAAAACGAGTATAATCGCATGCTTGACCTGTGCTTTGTTAGTGACGATTTGTGTGAGGATTGCACAGTTATTGAAGCACCAGCACCGCTAGTAAAAATCTGTCGGCATCATCCACCATTAATTTTGAAACTTGCGGTAAATCCATTGTGTCGCTTCCGTGATTCCTCTGCAAGTGTTTTCTACGATTTCAGTAAGGCCGATTTCAGCGGAATGAACGATTTCCTGGGACTTGTTGACTGGGACGATATTCTCGATGTTTCTGACGTCAACCTCGCTGCATCGACAGTGTCTGGTGTACTGCTATATGCCATTGATCAGTTTGTTCCAGTGAGGACGAAACATCAATCACCTAAACCAGCTTGGTCGAATTCCGCTCTCAAGCGCCTCAAAAGAGTGAAGCAGGCAGCTTTGAGACGGCACAGCAAATATCGAACGGATTTCACAAAATTGTGTTACGTGGAAGCGAATGCTGAGTACAAGCAATTGAACGATCATCTCTATAACGCTCATCAAGACCGTCTACAAAAAAGCCTTAAGTCCAACCCCAAAAGCTTTTGGCGTCATGTCAATGACCAGCGGAAGGAAGTCGGTTTGCCCTCCACGATGACGGACGGTTTGCTCGAAGCTGATTGCATCGCCGATATTGCCGATATTTTCCGTTCCCAATTCAGCAACGTTTTCTCCGACGAGCTGCTCGACCCGCAGGACATCGCGCTCGCCACCAGTAATGTGCCCCGTCTCCCTGCCTCTGGAATGCATTACGCCATCACCAATGACATGGTTATTGCAGCTGGCAAGGAATTGAAGTCCTCATCGGGATGTGGTCCGGACGGTATTCCATCGCTTATACTGAAACAGTGCGTGGATCGTCTTGCGTCTCCGTTAGCAAAGATATTCAATCTTTCTTTGTCCACTGGTATATTTCCGAACTGTTGGAAACAGTCATATGTTTTCCCAGTGTTTAAGAAAGGTTGCAAGAGAATGGTCTCAAATTACCGGGGCATAGCTGCATTAAGTGCAGTATCCAAGTTGTTTGAGATGATTATTCTTCGGAAGCTAGTGCAGAGCTACGCGCACTATATTTCACCGGATCAGCATGGATTCATTCCTAAACGTTCGACATCGACTAATTTGACGTGCTTCACCTCTTTCTTGGTCAAGCAACTTGAAAACGGTAATCAAGTGGATGCTATTTACACGGATCTCTCCTCTGCGTTCGATAAAATGAACCACCAGATAGCAATAGCCAAATTTGATAAGTTAGGCATGAGCAACAACTTGCTTATCTGGCTGCGATCCTACCTAACCGATCGTAGTATGTCCGTCAGAATCGGTGATCACGTTTCGTCACCATTTAAAGTTTTGTCCGGCGTGCCTCAAGGCAGTCACCTTGGGCCGTTTTTGTTCCTGCTTTACATGAACGATGTCAATCTCATCCTCAAATGCCTAAAACTCTCATACGCCGATGATCTGAAGCTGTTCTACGCGATAAAGCATCCACTAGACGCCGTTTTTCTGCAACAACAGCTGGGGGCGTTCGCTGAATGGTGTCGCATCAATCGGATGACATTGAATGTGTCCAAGTGCTCGGTGATTTCATTTGGCCGTAAACGCGAACTCTACCAATTCGGTTATGCTTTGGCAGGATTTGAGCTGCAGCGCGAAACGACGGTTAAGGATTTGGAAACGCTCATCGATTCCAAAGTGACCTTCAAAGACCACGTAGCATACGTCGTGTCTAAGGCATCATCGCAGTTAGGCTTCCTGTTCCGTTTTGCCAAAAAATTTAAGGATGTTTATTGCTTGAAATCGCTTTACTGCGCAATCGTTCGCCCTATTCTGGAATATTGTTCGGTTGTCTGGTCTCCATATTACCAGAATGAAATCCAGCGTGTTGAGGCAATCCAGCGGAAATTCATTCGATTTGCCCTACGTCATCTCAGGTGGAGAGACCCGTTAAATCTACCCAGCTATATCAGTCGGTGCCAGCTCATCAACCTTCAACCACTTGATGGAAGGCGTAACGTGGCAAAAGCATGTTTTATTGGCGATCTCCTGCAAGGGAACATTGATAGTTCTAGACTGCTCAGCATGTTGGACATCAACATACGCCGCCGTAATCTACGCGCACATGCATTCCTGAGCCTTCCCGCGGCAAGAACCAACTATGGGCTCCATGAGCCAATACGCAGCATGAGTCGTCTTTTCAATAGTTGTTACTTTGTATTTGATTTTAATGTACATAGGGATACAAATAAGTGTAGTTTTAGACGTATTTTTTGTTAATTTGATTAATTTTGTAGTTTTGTGGTTTTAGTTTTAAGATGCCGGTCATTGGGGCAAATATTTTACCTGTTGACTGTAATAAAACAATAATAATAATCATCTATATGATCGTGAAACATGATTTTCTGCTCACGAAATAAATCAAATTAAACGGAATATTAAAATCGATATTTGTTTATTGATTAAAAAACCCAATTTCTGAAACCAACGTCTGCATTCCAGCATTAATTTAATTTAAAAATTGTAGTTCGGAAAGAATACGTGGCATACAAAAACTGTTTAATAACAAGTTGTAGTGAATAATTAACCTAATTGAAAAAAAAATTAACACCGAGGAAAAAAAATTTCTTGTGCAAAAAACCCTCTTTTATTCTCTTCATTTTTTGTGATAAAACTTAAAGATATTAGAAGAAATATCAGCATTGGCATATCTTATGCTTTGTTTTAACCTATTGTCGACAGGTGAGTAAATGAAACCGTGAAGATTTTTCATTCTTGAGAAGCAGGCATCTGGAACATGAAGTACCTTTTACGCAAAATCTCAGAACTTAAGGACTTTAGTACCCCCATGACGAAAAGATATACAGAAGCCTAAATTTAAAAAAAAATCAGTAGTGTTGTCCCTTAGCATTTTCTGGGAGCTTTCGGTGCCTGGTACCATTTTCGCATTAGTATGATTTTGTGGCAAGTACAATCATACTCTATGCCCAGGGGATCGACAAATTTTCCTTTACGAAAAATTCCAAGACCAGAGCTGTTGCTTTGTAGCTAAGGAAGGCCCCGGCTTTCAATGCCTCGAGCCGGAGTCCCCTAGCATTGGCATGAATTAATTAGCACTATCGGAAAAATACCTCTTTTAATTTATTCGAATATTCCAGCGGAATACCCTCATAAAAATCTGTTATGTGAGTACAGTTATATTTTTACGTTATAACTGCCTATTTTTCAAAATATATGCGTGTTTTGTCTTCTATTTGCAGTCCTTCCTAGTTCCTAGTAACAGTGGTGTCTAAGTACTAAGTTATCTTCGTCATTGAGAACGTAAGTTTCGCAGAAAATTCAGGGAAAAACTGTTAAATACACGTAAACGCGAACGCAACGAACAGGCATTAAAAAATGAGATATTAAAACCAACTGTTTGGCAAAGGTAATGGTTTTGTTCGAAATGTCTTTGAAATTCATGAATGTTAGTTTACCTCTAACTTTCTTGATCAGCAACTGGTATATTGAACTTGTGTAGATTTGATATTAGCACTTTCACGCAAACTAGGGCCACTAACACAAGGAGTAACATTTCCCTGACATGATGGTAATACTACTTTTTGTGGCAGGCTGAGAATGTTGATAAATTTGCGTTTGAATCTTACTTCCCCTCTTTGTTTACAAAACCAGATACGTCTGTTTGAAAAAGTATTTGGGAAATCACACAATTAAGTGTTGTTGTTTTTTTTTTCAAGTAACCAGACTATACTATGATGATCATATGGCAGCAAATATACCACTAATAGCAGTTTATTTGACGCTTCTTCAACACGGTAATAATAAAATGAGTGAAAACAGATAAAATACTTCTTACATAACCAAATTTTTCACTTTTCGTGTCATTAAATAGTTCTAAGTTGCCTTTCCGTACCGTGCTATTACGACACATCAACTCAACGAATGACAGAGCTTCCTGAAAATCAAATCTCATCGAAAACATCCACTTAGTCCCGTTTGTATTCGATAATCACCATTTTCGCTACAAATAGCCATCGTCATCTATCAAAGATCGCTAACAAGGCGACTGGAATTCATCATACCTTCATTCACAAAATGCCATTTTTCTCTCGAATGGCTGCTTTCTGTCCGATCATTCCTTCCTCATATCGTTGAATGCTGCGTGTGCAGAATGCGATGCGTGGGATGAGCGAGTCGGCGGATGTTGATTGATTGAGCGGCATGAAAATCGACGCAAATCGTCAGGACGGGCACATATATATGTGTAGTGTCAGTGTGTTACAACAATAAATGGAATACCGGGCCGATGGCGTCAATATGTTCCGGAGAGGAAACCTCACTGCTCATGCTCATGATGAAACGTTAACTTTACGGAATAAATTGCTTGGCGTGCCACACATATGTACATGCATGGCGATAAGTAGGTGTACTTTCATAAATGTGCTAATGAGCTTGGAAGAGAATGTAAAATTGAGTGAAAATTGGTTTAATAGATTAGCTGAATAAATGTTATGTTGATTTTGACAAGTTTTGTGAAGTTGTAGATCCTTGAATCAAATCTCAAAAATGACTGGTCATCGATTTTGTTTGATTTCAAAATCACAACTGAGGTGAATATTAGAATTAAAACTGATGGGCCAATACAATGATAAATTAAGACTTAATTAACTTCCCGGAAACCAACACTCGAAACCAGATTATCGATTGAATATTTAATTTTTTTTCATGATAATCTAAGAACAATTTTGGAAAGAGATTTCATGTTATTGATCCGTAGAATTTGGATCGCCAATAAGGTCAACCCTAGTAGAAAAAATGAGATTTACTTGAAAACTTCTTTCTTATAGAAATTTCCTATCTTTTGAACTAAAACCCAACCATCCGAAGCCTCAGGAACTGCGGTGCACATTCAGTACGGACTCTGCCCTGACAGGAGGAATAAAGTAGCGCATACAATTGAATCTACTTACCAACAGTTTGTGTGCAAATTTCTTTCGCATTTCAAATGTACTTGACATGGCTTGCCTTGACTGGACATAGTTCCGCCCATTTACCCACTGACTGAAACCAAAATAAGGTGCAATGGGTGAAGAGTATACGTAACAAAGAACAACCAAATGTTTCAAATTTCGCATTAATCTCGCTTTGAAATGCTACAAACTTCAAGTCCGGCTCACCCTATAGCGAAACTGGATGCTACTAGCAGCTTCCGTCCGTGTGCTTTGCCTAGGAAAAGATTTCAACGGGAAAGCAAATAATGAGAACTGTCCAACCTATCCGAGATGCCACTTTGGGCGCTCTATTTGCCCAGGGGAGGCTCTAAAATTACGTACCATTGTTTTGTCGATTTAGGTACCCACCTCCTATTCGAATAATTTGATTAAATTAACTCAAACACCTCTAAAAAATATCAAAATTGTATGTAGCAATTGCAAATTTATGTAGCGTTAAGTTTTTAACGTCTGGAAGTCGCAACCAGTGTTGTAAATAGACTTTTCGACCAAATGCGCTTCATTTGCGATAACTCGTTTAGAAACGGATTTTCAAAATATCGTGTGTGATGAAATTTTTGTGCTGGATTATTTTCATAAATTTGTATCACCAATACATTGGTCTTGACCAACTCAGGCGTAAGAGCGCTATATTGGAATATTGAAAAAAAAATCTCCATTGAATATCGCTTGAACATTACAGTGAATGTTACACTTTCGATATTAAAGATAACTATTTCCAGCACTGTTCGCAACCATTTCAAAAGTCCAAAATTAGTACATTGCGAAAATTGCCATCTTGGATTTCGAAATGGTGTTGGACCTCGATTTTTCATAATTACAAGCCATATACACAAAAACCAGTTTCCTCCATAGTAGGGATATTTGGACCTCGAACCCCGGATCTCGGATTTCGCTGAATAAGAATCGCCAGTTCTACTTACCCCTATCAATCGGTAACCAAATATCGAACAGGATATCGCATGCCGTGGTTCCATCGGAGACGACATGTTGTCAACGTTCGATAGATGTGGTTACGTTTGGTGTCACTCAACGATCAGTTTCGAAACAGCTCGTTTTCAGTACTCATGCTCTCCAGTAACTTATCCGTTAGCCAAAAAGCCCCTTCTCTTCAATGGATTCACCACATATCCACAAGCCTGATGATCTTTACCCTGCTGAACTCACGATTATCTTATCGTCCGTTCTGTAACTCATAGCACGTAGTACCTCAGGTCGTAAATCGTGGATGTCTGCGGTAGACCAGACACACGTCTCCTGGCCTACCTTCAGTATTGTACACCACTAGTACTGGAAGTAACTTCCCAGAATCTTGTACAGGAGCCCAAGAACCTGAAGGCGTTGGTGCGAGTCGGCGATAGCCACCCAACTGGCGCTATTATCCGCATTTCTGACGTAAAAGGTAACCACTGCACAGTAGCATACTCTTCGCCTCTTGCGCTGGATTACCACTTCAGCCGTCTTGGTGACGGACAGAATGGCATCCACCGTTGACTTCTCTTTACGGAAGCCAAACTGATTGTCAGAAAGACCGCTTACACCCTCCGTGTACGTTGTCAGTCTGTTGACGATTACCTTCTCGAGTACCTTACCCGCTTTGTCTATCAGACATATAGGACTATATGCCGATGGATCTCCTGGTGGCTTCCCTGTCTTTGGTAGCAACACAAGGGTCTGAATTGTCCAGACGTCCGGAAAGACGTCCTCGTTTAGACACCTTTGCAACACCACCCTGAACATTTCGGGAGACAGCAAGATAGCCAGGTTTGGAATGCCCACGTGGTCACGGGTGTTCGACTATGACAGCGTTAAGGTCTGGGATACTGGAACGCTGGTCTAGGGACAAATCTACGGTGGTGGGGGGCCATAGACTCGGGTCGTGGTTCGAAAAGAGTTCCCCAACGATCACCTGCAGTAGCCCCTCTATGCTCGATTCTATCGACGTTGGACCGCGCTTTTTGCATCCTCCGTCATGCGCGGAGGCATATTCTTCGTAGGTCGGCGAATGACTCCGTTCACCAATACACCGGCGATCTTCCATTGCTCGATTTGACTTTCCTCGGCATGGTCGCATCGCACGCTCGTGTAAGTGACATAACGATTCGTTCACTGCAAGGTTCCCGGGTTTTGCGTAAGATTAGTTCCCTCTCAAGAGCCTCTTTAAAAGTCTCTTCATCAAAGTAGGACGTCCTTCATATGCGGGCGAATGGAGTGGATGCTCCTCCTTCCGAACGCTGTCTTGTATTTTGGACGATACAGTAAAGAACCTCCAAGTGGTCGCTATGGGTGTAGCCATAATCCACGCTCGAATTATTAAACAGCCCAGGACTGCTGATTGTTACATCGATTATCGAATCCGCTCCTGTGGTAGGTACTCTTGGTACCTATGTTGGCTAGGTCCACATTAAGCCTAGCCAAGGCCTCCAGAAGAATCTGCCCGCTGGGGTTGGTCCAAATGTTGAAGTCCCCCGCTATTACGAACGGGTTTAGAACAGTTAGTTCAGTTGCCATGCTTATCGTCCGGTTTCCTGGCACACATCAAGCATATCGCGGGAGCCCACGTCTGCTTTCGTGCACTAGCGTTTGTTTCCGTGGGAATTATTGCGGCTGTCATCAGTGCACTGCCCCTCAGGTCCCTTTCCGGTGCTTGAGACAACTCTCGAGCTGTACATCGCGCTTTTGGCCTCTGTCATTGCGGACCCCACCGCTACGTTCGCATAGGTTTTCTTCCCTATTGGCACTATCCGCTTCTTAGAAGCGCCAGGTCCCGGTTCACCCGGGGACTGTCTAGCCCGCTTAGAGGTTCCTACCCCCCATGGTAGATGGGGTGGAGTTTCCCACGGAGATGGACTCTTCCGTCTGCGTGTACTTCGAGACTAAATGCCTCGCCGGGCTCTTCGTAGCTGCAAGCCGTGCCAAATCTGGCCCATCTATTGGCAAGCCTAGCTTGGTGGCACATGCGTCCGATGCCGTGGCACTTCCGCAAGTGTCGGTCACGCTAGATCCCGCCACTTTACGTGATGGGGACCTCACTAGGCCACCTTTAGCAAACGGATTCGCTTTCTCCTGGGTTTTCATCGTTCCTGAGGTATTAGCTTCCATTCTATTGGGCCGCTATCCAAGCCCTCGTGGAGTAGTCGCTATGGTTATCTGTGCAAACTTTAAGGCGATCAGAAGGCCATGCGAGGGTTGATGCGGCCGTTCATGGGGAACCGTGTTCAGAGCCGGATCAGCGTAAGTCAGGTAAATGGGATGAATGGAACGTACTGGAGGCCTGCCAAGGTTTTAATGGGGCGAAGACAGCCTGTGCCGCTGGAACTTCGCCATTTTCTGCTCGGTGTCACCCGGCCGTATTAAGGGAGATGACGCAGGAGCCAGCTCGAATGCAACAGTACCATTCGTTATCCTTTTCGCAGCCAGTTAGCACAATTGGGGGTTCGTTTAGCCGTTGAGGGGAGCTTAACGTTTCCAATGTGCACCGCGAGGAGGCGAAATACATTCACACTTCCAGGAGAACTACATTCTACCTAGCTAAGATATTAAGGTATAAACGGACAGGAACTTAATAAAATTACCACCACAACTCTCGTTCAAGACCGAGTCGGATCCGGCATATAAAAAGGGTTTGTTTTCTCACATTAGGAGTTATTAGGGATACAATGCGCTCCGTAAGCGGATGCCCATTTTTCCATATCGTATAACAAGTATGTTAAAAAGTATTTGCATTCCATTAATTATTCATACTTTCATAGTTTTAATAATTTGGAGTATTATTTTTTTTATTTGGTTATCTAAGAGTACATTGAGCCCTTTTGAACTCATTACGTTTTTCAAGTCAGTTATGAATACTTATGCAGGAAGGTGGTAAATGATGATTCTTTAACCGCTCAAGCATTGAGAAGATGTCACTTCACTACCTTCATTCCGACCGATTATTATACAATGGTAAGTATAAAGGGCGATACGGTCAAAATTTGGTCAATATCAACTTGACGTATTTCTTTCAATTTTGCATTTAAAAAATCTGAACACCCCTCATTTTGAAGGTGTGTGTGTAGAATGTTGCTCCTATTTTGATTTTGGAATTCACTCTTCAGTTGTCAAAATGCCGTCCAAGCAAGAAGAGCAGCGTATCAAAATTTTGCTCGCGCATCGCGAAAATCCGAGCTACTCGCACGCAAAGTTGGCAAAATCGCTAAAAGTTGCCAAATCAACCATTACAAATGTAATTAAAGTGTTTGGGGAACGTTTGTCGACAGCCAGGAAGTCTGGATCGGGGGGAAATCGAAAACTGGAAGCCGCTGAGACGACAAAGAGAGTTGCCGGTAGTTTCAAGCGAAACCCTAACCTATCTCTCCGAGATGCCGCAAATAAGCTGGGTGTATCGTCTACAACCGTGCATCGAGCCAAAAAACGAGCCGGACTATCGACTTACAAGAAGGTAGTGACTCCAAATCGCGATGATGAACAAAATACGACGGCCAAAGCGCGATCCCGGAGGCTGTACACGACGATGCTGACGAAGTTTGACTGCGTGGTAATGGACGACGAAACCTACGTCAAAGCCGACTACAAGCAGCTTCCGGGACAGGAGTTTTATACGGCAAAAGGAAGGGGAAAGGTAGCAGATATTTTCAAGCACACGAAACTGTCAAAGTTCGCAAAGAAATATCTGGTTTGGCAAGCCATCTGTACCTGTGCCTTGAAAAGCAGCATTTTCATAGCTTCCGGGACTGTCAACCAAGAAATTTACGTGAAAGAGTGTTTGAATAAACTCCTGCTGCCTTCCCTGAAGAAACACGGTTGTTCCGTACTGTTTTGGCCGGATCTGGCATCTTGCCATTACGGTAAAAAGGCCATGGAGTGGTACGCCGCCAACAACGTGCAGGTGGTTCCCAAGGACAAGAACCCTCCCAACACGCCAGAGCTCCGCCCAATTGAGAAATACTGGGCTATTGTCAAGCGGAACCTAAAGAAGACCAAAAAAAACTGCTAAGGACGAGCAGCAGTTCAAGGCAAACTGGCTTTCTGCGGCGAAGAAGGTGGACAAGGTGGCTGTACAAAATCTGATGGCAGGGGTCAAGCGTAAGGCCCGGCAATTCTGATTTGGAAAAGCGGAAGCCTAACTGAATATTTTTCCTGAATTTTATACTAATTGAACTTGAAAAAGAAATTTAATTTGATTTTTTAAATAAACGATTTCACCGATTTACACGCGTTTTCCCTTGACCAAATTTTGACCGTATCACCCTTTAGGAACTGATTTTGAAGAGTGACTGCATTTTTTCCAGCATTCCATACAGGACGAACATATAAAAGAAGATAATAATCTACAGATTTAACAGCTTCGGCAGCTGTGTATTCATCTGCTGGAATTGGGCAAGGGAAAAAAAAATTTACACAGAAAGAAAAACCATGGTAGAAAATACCGATCCGAGGGTTAAATTAAAAACACAAACAAACAAAAAAACTCTAAAATCGAAGTCACACATTAGCATATGTACATTTAAGAATCTTGACAAGAGATACCTGATGCATGATCGACTTTGAAACGCAAGATGAATAAAGATTATCTTTAGCCTGACTATCAACGTGAACGGACGTGTGTGCATTAAAGATCCCAAACGCGATATTACACTTTTGAGCAGTTCCAGGCGAAGCTGGCCATAAAATGTCGAAATTTGACACGAGTCGCTTGGGTTTGGACGAAATTTTGCAAACATATTCAGTGGAAAAGAATACATATTTTGACATAAGGATGTATTGTTTGGCCTCAAGAGTAACTTTTGAGAAGGGCTTATGTGTTTTAAAAGCAACAGTTTTAGGAAAACAGAAACTCGGAAATCGGTCGTTTTAGAGAAAACGTGAAGAAACGGTAGGGCTATCAAAATGTCCATGATAAAAATTTACACTGAAAAAAATAATTCAAAACTTTTGTTTCAAGTTTCCGAAATACCCCATTTTATTTTTTTTTAATTTGAAGGATAAATTTGGACAAAAAAAGCATTGTTTCAGAGGTAAGAACAACATAAACAAAAAATTCTTAAAAAAGTTTTCCTGTTAACAAGTTTAAGAAAATTTTCAATTTTTTTAAATTATTTAATTAATGAAGATTACCTGCCCAAATTATCGTGCTGTTTTGTGTCACAACAGAATGAGGACTACAACAAAGGGTTAGAAGAACTACATAGCACATACCAACCAGCAAAATTACACTTTTGATTGTTATTTTTTGTATTCTCCCCAGCGCGGAAGTAACGATCTTTGATGAAGTTAGCAGAAGCAGATAATTTCTCATCTTCATGGCTCTCTTCATGTCTATTCGTTCTAGCAATAAAATTACTGTCCGCTCCTAGCGCTTAGCATGGAGATGAGAAGTTATCTGCTTCTGCTAACTTCATCAGCAAAATTAGTTCCGAAAATCCAGAAGCATCTTTGCTTTGTATCTATTTCCGATAATAAAATTAAGGCCGTTTCAAAGTTAATTTTGACGCATTTAAGTGATCATAACTCAAGAATTAAACAACCTACACGGTTGATCAAAACGTCAAACAAAGGGATATTTATTCAAACTAGCTTTCAAACGATATATAACAAGTTATAACATTTCACCGTTTCGAACGAACTGTCGCACTTTACTTGTGATCGACGCCATCATGATCTGCACAGTCGCTGGTGACATTGTACTGGTTAACTTATTCCACTTTAAACGCATTTGTTGTTCATTTGTCATTTCTCTTCCGCATTCTCGAAGTTTTCGCTTGACAATGGCCCAATATTTTTCGTTCGGTTTGAACTCAGGGCAATTCGGAGTGTTGTATTGTGTTGCCAAATGAAAGGTAAAATCCGCTTTTTCAGACACTCTTTAACCTTCAACGTAAACCTTCAACGTCATTGTGTGAGATGTGATGAAAATCTTGGTTTTAAGGCCACAACTGCAGATTCCTTGCTAAATCATTAGTTTCCGAGCAAACTTATCACCAAAAACAAATTTAAACTTGGATAAAATTTCAACAAAACTCTTTCGTATAATAATCGTGCTAGCTTGACCACTAAATTTTGTTTCAGGGAGCGATTCGGATGTTTACTGGCACAAAAATACTTTTATCTTTCTCTTGAAAGGACGTTACGCACGTTGGAAAAGTTGGAATCGTATTTCTTTGCCACATCACATATGGAGACACCTGGGTTGCTTTTCAAATACCTCAACATCTTTCTCCTCAGCTCTTTGTCGCTAGTGCCATTTTAATGAAAGATGCACTGTGCTCTATCCACACTCAGAGTGCACAACTAAGTGTGCACAACTAATTTTCTTTTTTCATGTTCCATGATCCATAATTTCGAGATGCGTCGATCAATTGAGAATTTTTTTTCATCCATTTCTTTGTCAATGAAACATCAAGAAATGCCTGTCAAACGTTTTTTGTTCCAACCACCAGGGACGCGGTGGTGTATTAAACCGTGCGTCCAGATGTATTTTGAATAGAGCTTTAGCTGCTAAGCTGTATTCTAACGAAGAAGTAAGCAGCTTTCATGAGGTATATATAGAAGTTAACAAGTAATACATTTAATATTACAATATAAAAATAAGTACAACAATACTATTTGTATTAATAACAATGGAAAAAGCCAATGTCAAAGTAAGAAAAACACACACAAGGGAGGTTAACATGTACAAAATATATTATCTGAAAGTAGCAAAAACGTCTATTAGCTTCGACCTACTTTATGCCTCAGAAATACTCAATTCTGGTCAATATCTTTTTTTTTCGTATGGAAGTTCCTTTTTCACGTTATTGTTCTTTTTCACGTTCAGCTATCTTACTAAAAGTCACATCAAAATAACTATTTAGGTTTACCAAAAGCTACACTGAAAAAAATGTTTCACTTAGCTACTACTTGAAACACAAGTAGATATTTTGCAATACTAAAATATGTGACTTTTACATGAATATCACATAGAAACATAAATTCTACTTGACAAATCATTTACATTTCACTGGACAGATAAGATTCACCTGATTTTGCAGAGCATTTTTCACTTCCCGAATCACGTAGATTTGTAGTGGATAATTTAATTTTGGGTG
The DNA here is from genome assembly GCA_034211315.2 of Aedes japonicus. NCBI lineage: Eukaryota > Metazoa > Arthropoda > Insecta > Diptera > Culicidae > Aedes > Aedes japonicus. The sequence continues at coordinate 643 of JASCZW010016924.1, read as the reverse complement.
TAGGTTTACTTATCGAATAGACCAAACCATTGGTTGATTAATAACAATAATGATGAAGTATCCTTCAACTCCTATAACTTTCAAACTATTAGTACAAACGTTCGAAAATCAAAGAAAAATTTGTTGAAATATCCTTGTTTCTTGAAACAAATATAGTTTTGGTGATTGACCATCTAGAATAACTCATGAAAAGGAGGTGTTTCTTAAGTTTTTAGCCACTCAGGAAACTAAATTCAATGTATCTCTAAAACGGTTACCTGTAGGGAGATCATTAACATAAACATTTCGATTATAAATTTGATGTAGAATAATATTTTGGTATTGAAAAGTACTTTTGATAAACAAAAATAAATTTTATGAAAATCTTCCAAAAGTTGTTAATAGGAAAACTTTTTAAATTTCTTTTTGTCCATGTTGTTCGTACCTCTGCAGCAATGGTTGTTGTATTAAAATTTAACCATTGGAATGAAAAACAAATTAAAATTAGCATATTTTGGGAATTTGAGATTAAAGTTTGCATTACTACTTGTTTTCAGTGTATATATTTGATGAACATTTTGATTCCCTACCATTTCTTCTTGGACACTTTTTCTCTAAGACTAACGATTGCCAAGTTCCGAGTTAAAATTCCTATTGTATCATA
>JASCZW010016923.1:0-17867 GCA_034211315.2 Aedes japonicus | reverse complement strand
GGTCAAAAGCCGGTATAGGAGGACAAATAGCTACTTTCTGCACAAACTTCCTAGAAGAAAGAAGATTCAAAGTGCTCTTACAAGGGTATCTCTCATCCCAAAAATACCGACAAAATTGAGGATCAGTACTCGCCGTAACATTCTTTCTAATTGCTATCAATAGCATAAATGACTGCCCTAATAAACATGTACCATTCAGGAACGATAATATAGATGGTATGACCATACCACTAACAGTTGGGATGATACCCCGAATTGGTGGTTAGGCACTTCTTATGGTTATTGTTTATGCGGGAGGTTACCCAAAAATACCATCATCATACTATATGCCGACGATATCACTATCGCCGTAATAACCCGATAAGACCAGATAGACTCGTCGCAGAATTCAAAAAATCTTAAACAGGATCGAAGAGTGGTGTGCTGAAAATGGATTCACTATCTTCACTCAAAAATCATTAATTATGCTGGCACATATCAACATAACTGAAAACGAAAAAGCTGACAAACTAGCCAAACTTGCCACAACTGCACAGACAACCACCAACATTGATACCCCTTATGATGATTATAAAAAAATAGTTTAATTCCTTGCTAGACTTTTATGGAAAAATATCTGGCATAATTACCAAGGACACCTAAGACACAAATCAAAATGTTCCGATCAAAATTTGATCAAACAGTAATGTGTGTGAGTCGATCAAAGTTTTTATTATAATAATAAGTCAAGTTTTTTTCTTTTTCAAGTTCAGTTAATACAGAATACAGGAGAAATATTCAGCAAAGCTTCCTTTTTACCGATTTTTGCGAAAAGTCGGGTCTTTCGTTTAACACCTGCCATAAGATGTGTTGTACGTACAGTTTCCTTGCCCACTTTATTCGCCGCAGAATGCCAGTTTTCCTTGAACTGTTTCTCGCTTACAACAGCTTTTTGAGTCTTCTTAAGGTTCCGCTTGACGATGACCCAATATTGTTCGATTGGGCGGAGCTCTGCGCGTTGGGAGGGTTCTTGTCCTTGGGCACAACTTAAACGTTGTTGGCAGCATACCACTCCATGGCCTTTTTTCCGTAATGGTGTAACAGATGCGCTTCACGTACGTAACTGTATTTGTCAATATAGATAGAATTAATGTGCTCGACATCAAACAAAACAATATCATCAGTACGTAAACTGTTATACTCTTGGTGTTTAAAACACATTCGTACCTGTTAGAGAGGCAACATTCAAAGACTGGTAGTTGGCGCAACGATCACAAAATCATGAGAGAAAGACTCTCACTCATTTAGTTCGGCTGAGATGAATGTATATTTATATTCACTCCGGGTCCATAAAAACCGTGAGAAAGTGGGAAGGCATGATCTATTTCAAACTGCAAAGCGAGACGCATGATATCAAAGGCAGCTTCAACATCTTTTCCAATATGCTCGGGTATGACGTATTTATCTGAGGACCCGCGCTTTTTCCCGTTCATTTGCCTGGAGACTCGACGTATAGTAGGAAGTGTGGCCTTACCAGTGTTTCGCGGCTATCATGTGAGAAATAAGATCGTTGGAAATCGCTCACGTGCTAATTTCATCAGTAAGTTATTTCAGTGGGTAGGCAGTCAAAATTTGGGTTAGAGGGCAAGTTGATAGGAGTGACACAATCAAGAAAGGTAATAGTTAAAAATGTGCGTGAAGTGCGTGTCTAATCGTCCGTTCTCGAACAGCCGTGTAACGGCTTTCTACCTCTAGTTCAAACAAAAAACCGTTGGTGAAACCGCCGAATAACCGACCTACTGGCCCGTTGGAACCGTATCGACATCCCCGCGGCCTGGAGTAACGACCATCGAAGTACGAGGTAAAACTATTCGACCCCGCATTTCGACAGAATCGACTTCGTCGTGCTAGTTGCCGCAGGGCAACGCGCACCGTAGAGAGTAGCGTCACTACGTCGCCACTTCACCACTTCTACCACCACTTTAAACCGCCGAAGCTCATCAACATCCATCGCGGCGCAACCAACAAAACAGGCATGTAAGTAAAAGAGCTCTTTTCTAACATTTCTTGTCCATGTGCACATGAGACGGGCGATCTATAGTTTCGTCATGATCGCCCAAAGTTAAACAATAACCTTGCCTGCCAGCCATTTCAAGGCGCTTTGTGATAGCGACAAAAGTTCGGACCGAAGATGAAGAAACACGCACAGTTAGGGATAGGTAGTACAATTGAATAGGAAGAATATATGAATTGTTGTAAACGAGATCCATGAAGAATACATCCCTGTTTGATTACCTATCCGCTGTAAAATTACGATGGTTATTGCTTGAGAGATTTCCCTTTTGCGCGTTCGTTGTATAGATGCTTTTATCCAATCTTGAACAGTGGTGGGAAGCTTCAGTTCCATCTTGCGATTGTGCCGCTCCCAGCGTCAACGAGAGAAAGCATCCGATGATGATGAAACTAAACTTTGAAGGGAATCTTTGCAAAATGCATGTTCAGGTCGAGTTGTAGATGTTGGACATTTGTGATGATGCGCTTTGTGAGTCTAGTGTAGCTTAGTTTAAGAGCTGCTTAACCACTTTCTGACCCTTTTTAAGGATAATGGAGCTTACCCTGGGTAAGGTCTCATGCCGGGCAATTATAAAGTGACGACCGGTCCTCTTTAGAGGTGGCGCATAAGCCGGTGGTTGAAATAAAGTCAAGAGCGGTGAAAGTTTTCTCGGATAAATTTGATCTGGTCAGTCGATTAGGAGAAGAACCCCCAATCATGTCGGATAATGGTTCCACGTGTTACAATGGAAAGATGCCAAATCCGGCCAAAACAGAACGGAAAAATTGTGTCGCTTCAGGAAAAGCACTAGACGTTTTTGTAGGCACTCGCTCAGATAAATTTCCTGCTTAGTGGTTCCAGTCACAATGTAAACGTTGCTCTTCAAGCCACAGGTACAGATGACCTGCCACACTAGATGTTTCTTCGCGAACTTTGACAGCTCAAGAAGCTTCAAAGTATTTGCCACCTTCCCCGTCTGGTTAACGTATAAAATTTCTGTCCAGGAAGCTGTCTAAGTCTGCCTTGACGTAAGTTTCATCGTCCTGTATCACGCAATCGAACTTCGTCAGTATTGTCGTCATGTTCGTAAGATGAAACACTGTTAGGCTTGTAAGATGGAACACATTTTTCTTCGTTTTAAAACATATAAATGATATTTTTTATGTTTGGAAAGGCCATGGAATCAATAATAAATTGAAATATAACAATACATTTTTTGAAATTGCAATTTTCGATGGATTTTGAAAATAGGCCATAATTTTTTTTGATGACTATAAATAATCAGTTTTTTAAGCAAAGTTGGAGCTTTTTAGTTCTTCTTTCGTTGGATGGCGTTAAATGCTACACACTATGGGGCTATTCACAAACCACGTAGCCTTTTGTTGGGGGATGGTGGCGATCCAAGGTCCAGGAACCAAGGTCTACTCTCTCTAATCATAAAAACAAATGTATGGAGAAAAGTCTACGTGGGAGGAGCGGGGGCCTGAGATTTTCAAATATGAGTCTACGTGGTTTATGAACAGGCTCTATATGGAATGAAGATCCGGGATAATGTGAAGTGCGGAACAATTTTCGGTAGTGGGAGTAGGCAGTGTTTATTGCAAGTTTACTACTGCAGATATTACTAACCAATTATTATCGGAGTAATTCAAATTTGACCCTTAACTGGAACTGTATCTACAGCAATGCCATGTCGGTAAAGGAACTGGTCCTTGGTGGAACTGGTTTACTACTAGAAGTTTGCCGGTGATTGTAGGATACCGGGTATCCAGAGTGTCCGGAGAGATTTTCCCGTGTCCTGGTCCGATGCCGAAAGTTGAGTTTGATAGACAGGTGCAATCTGGTTGAGCCAAGAATGGCTACGGTGGAAGAAATTTTGATCAAACATTCGCCGGAGCAGATGGATATTCTGAAGAAAACGAAAACGTAGTGACGATGTTGATATGTCGGAGGAGTTTAGTTCGAGATACGATGATATTTTCATTCACCTGCAATGCCATATGGAGTAAGCATGGCGGGTTTGGATAGGCATCATCTAGATACCCTGGAAGAAGCAGAACGCCAACCAGTTGGACCCCGCAAAGGATTTTTAGAAAATTGAGAGATGGTAAGTGAAAATGTGATGTGATGTGATAGGAAGCCACCACCAGTGCCGGACTTGCCATGACGTACAGTTCCTCCTAATGGCAAGATCAAACTGTACATACCTGTAATCCTCACTATTCCGTTGAATGAAGGGCTAAAAACGGAAAGGATAGAGAATCTCCTTCCAACGAAACGCTTGATTTCTTTTATTATTTTGAGAATCAACAGACTATTCTTTAGGTCGAAGAAAGCAGCTTTAGTGATCGAAGAGCTCGGTTCGATGATTTCTGAAATAAATGTAATATCACTAAAGACATATATTTAAAAACAATTAATACTGCTACTATCACATGTCAGTATTTTATGGAGTAGTTTATGGCGGCACGTCAGGCTGGCCAGTTCAGCGTAAGGGAGAAAATTGAGAGATGGTAAGTGCTCTCAAAAACACGGAGTGAACCAGGTAACTGTTATCCATGTTGTTCCCTGATTTATATGAACTATAGTATTTGATCACATCACTTATCACTTAAGGTGAATACTGATCCATCGAGCCCTACCCTACTAACAAAGAAACCCTCCTTCTTTTGACCTTTGTGGGGTGCAGAGGTAAACACGGTCCCTAAACAGCAAAGGTCACACTAACTTTCCTTCCCTATTCCCATCTGATTGCAAGGATGTGGCCGGTGCCGTTTTTGATTATTATAGAAATAGAATGGCCGGTTACTCCCAGCCGTATTCAGTTGATTCGTTGTGCAATATCACTGATTCTTATCAATTACGGACTAGCAACCATTGATACGTGCAGTCAGCAAGCTAAGCAATCTAAGCTAAGCTGATAAATTGACAGAACCTAATAAGTATCGAAGAAAATGTCGACACTGAAGTAGGAAAATTTCATCCAGCTATTCATTGCCTTTTTTCAGAAATTGTACCAATAAAAAAGAGAAGGTGAACACAAAACAATAAATTACCAGAATTGAAAAATTTGTAGAAAAAAAAGCAAAAAGTACACATATTATATACCAAGCAAAACAATAACACAAATTTACATAATTATCACGACAATTTAACATTAACTTTGCGCATGAAGAATAAAATCGTAAAGTCGAAACTGAAAGAACTTCTTCAATGATGTGAAAACGAAAATAAAAAGTAGCCATTATCCCTCACGAATGTATTTTGACGCTAATGTAGGTGAAAATCATTCTGATATATGCAAGCTTTTTGCAAATTTCTTCCAAGAAGTACTTGGATTCTGTAACTTCTAAGGGATCAGGACCAAACGGTATTGCACCCTTATTTTTGAAGAATCTTGCCATTCCTTTCGAACTTTTTCTTAATATGTCTCTGAAAAGCGTAAAATATCACAACAGTTGAAAAACCTGTTATTTGGTTCCGATTTTGAAACCAGGCACAAAATTTGATAAGGAGTGTATCGAATATAAGCTATCTACATACATTTACGTTGTACGCATGTATTTGTGATGGTTTTTTATGCTCTGAACACTGCATGCTGTGCGTTTGACTGTCAGCTTTCTTTTGTTCACTTGTTTGTGCGGTTCAAATTTTGCGTTTTCAAAATGTCGCGTATTGAAAAGGAAGTGAAAATTAAGGTACTGGACACAAGGCTAAGTGAGAAGGGTATTAAAGCTTGCTTGAGATAAAATTGGAACAAAAACAATTGCCTGTATTTCAGTTATTTATTATTGAATTCAAGATCTTTTTTATACAAATGTAGCGTTTTCTTCATACTTTTAAGAAAAAATACGGATAAAATTATTCGTCACGGTTTCGAAGAAATTCTCGAATTTTTCCTGTAACACGGCTCATTAGGCGGCGCACACCTTCTTCGTCCATCGTTTTAGCTATCCTATTCCACCAGGTCTTCATCTGATTGATGTCTTTGACAACCTTTCCCTTTGCCTTGAGTCTCCTCTTCATGATTGCCCAGTATTTCTCTATAGGGCGGAACTGGGGGCAGTTGGGTGGGTTAAGGTTTTTCGGAACAACCTGGACCCCTTTCTCTGCATACCATTCTTGAACGACTTTGCTGTAATGACAGCTTGCCAAATCTGGCCAAAACATTACGGGATGGTCGTGGGATCGAATGAACGGCAAAATTCGTTTTTGGAGACACTCTTTTTGGTATAGTTCCGACGTCATTGTCTTATTTGTAACGAAAACTTTCGTTTTTTTGCCACAGCTGCAATTGCCCTGCCAAATCATGAATTTTCGTGCAAATTTGTCGGCAAGAACAAATTTAAATTTGGCTGAAACATCCCCCCGAGCCGTTGCCAAGTAAAATTTTTGACCTGGGATTTGCCCAAAGTCAGCCTTGACATAGGTTTCATCGTCCATCAGAAGACACCCTTCGAACTTGGTCAGCTCCTGGTAGTATGGCTTCCGAGCACGGATTTTGGCCACACTATTCTGTTTTATGGTCCGATTTGGCTGTTTACTAGCTCGATACGACTTGATTCCTTCTCGGAGTCGAGTTCTCCTCACGGTACTATGGGCAGCACCGAATTTTCTGGCCAAATCACGGTCCGACAGATTGGGATTCCTCTTAATCGTCTTCAAAATCTTACCACGCAGTTTCCGGTCGACAGTTCCACTCCGATGATTGGCTTAAGGCTTTCGAATCGTTGTCAATGTTTCCTTATACCGTTTGATAACGTGCCAGACGGTATTTCTGGGCAATTTTAGCTGTTTAGCTAGCCTAGATGCAGACCACAATGGATTTTCCAAATAACTGCACATTTTTTTCCCTTCTTTCGGCTTCCATGTTGATTGTTTACAAAGTACAGTCGATTTGCGGAATGTCAAAAATACATACGTGAAACTGACAAAATTCCCGACACGTGGGCGCCAAGAACTTCCAAATCCGTTCACCAGGAGCGCCACAATATGATCAAAAGTTTGTTCCAATTCTAAATGAAGCAAGCCTTACTATGCGAAAATTGGAGAAGCGGTTTGGAATTCATCATTAATATGTTTGGGGAACACTATTCTTTGGATGAGCTACCAGAAAGACGCAGAAAACCCGGATCTTCCAACCCGAAACTGGAGCAGAAAGTGGTATCTCTAATCATGAAGAACAAATCAATATTAATACGTGATTTAGCCAAAAAAGCAGGAACGAGTGTCGGAATGATCCATCGTATCAAGAGGCGAAACCACCTGAAGACTTACAAGAAGCAGAAAATCTCGAAACAAAGTGCAGAACCGAAGAAGCGAGCAGCAACAAGGGCCCGGAAATTGAATTCGCGTCTTTTGCAGCGTCCGGATGCATGCGTTTTGATGGACGATGAGACCTATGTAAAGGAGGACTCAAAAACCCTTCCAGGTCCACAATACTTTACTGCCGTCGTTGGGGAGGATGTGAGCGATGCGGACAGGTCGATTCAAGTGGAGAAATTCGGTCGAAAGGTACTGGTATGGCAAGCAATATGTTCCTGTGGTTTGAAGTCAACCATTTTTTACACTACCGGAACTATAAATGCGGAAATCTATCGATCTGAGTGTCTCCAGAAGAGACTGTTGCCGTTATATAAGAAACATAGCACCTCCACTGTTTTGATCGGATTTAGCGTCGGCTCACTATGCCAAAACCACTCTCAATTGGCTTGCGGCAAAGGGTATAGATTTCGTTGAGAAAAATATCAATCCACCAAATTGCCCTCAGCTTCGACCCATCGAACGTTACTGGGCAATCGTGAAGAGGGTCTTCAAGAAGACTGGTAAGGCAGCTGGGAACATGCAGGAGTTCAAAAAAAATGGGGCTCAAGCGTCCAAAAAATGCGATGCAACACTTGTCCGGAACTTGATGAAGAGCATTCGATCCAAAGTTCGAAAATTCGTGAAAGAATAACTTAAATTTCATCCGGTCTTCATTATGTTCAAGTTTAACCTCGTACAATAAAGGATCAATTTTTTGTATGAATAAAATATCGGTTTTCAACATAATTTGAAAGAAAGTTTGTGGATAGCTTATTTTCGATACACTCCTTATCCACAACTATCGTGGAATCACTATTATCTCTTGCAAAACTTCCCAAAAAATCAAATTACAAGCAAACAGCACGGCTTATTCAAAGGTCACTAAACTACCTTTAATCTTTTTGAATTTGTAAGACAGCACGTAGAAGCCCTTTACACTGATTTCAGTAAAGCATTTGACCAAATCGACATACCATTATTACTCTTCACATTGCAAAAAATAGGAATGGAACCAGGACTTTTGAATTGGCTGCAGTCATATCTAACGCATCACAAACAAATAGTTCGCGTTTAAAATAAACTTTTAGTACCCCAAGGTTCACATTTAGACCCACTTCTTTTTATTTTGTACGTAAACGATATTTTCTACATGCTTAAAAAATCCAAGTACTTATAAATGCAGACGACATGAAGCTCTTCATGGTAATAAATAATTTTAGCGACGCATGATGGAAGCCTCGATATTAATTTATTTAACACTTAATGTGAAAAAATTTTACTCAGTAGCATATAACAGAAGAATTAAAACTCCTCGTACTGAAATATTTACAGGAAACCAAATATTAGAAAAATACAAAATAGTAAGCGACTTAGGCCTTATCCTAGACTCTACACTAACTTTTGTAGATCATTACAATACAATCATAAGCAAATCAAATAGTATGCTGGTGTTCATTAAAAAGTTCAACCACAACTTTCAAGACCCATACTCCATTAAACTATTGTACATTACATCACTGTGTTTAAAGAACAATTAAAATCTCGTCTAAGAGACAATATAAATAACGCATAGCATGTCAATAAAACATTGTAACCATTGTATGTAGTTTATTTTGATTAAAGAAATAAATAAATAAACTTCCAGGATACATATTATCTGCTGTGAATCTAATTTGGTAATATGACAGTTAATCAAAATATATCCAACACTGCTATTTTCTTACTTCTAGAGTTTTACTGAACAGCATTTTCAGGGCCTTTGGAAATTGATAGATGGCGAATTCCTACTATTACATATGTTAGTTAATTATTCTTGTATATTTTGTTGCTCCATCAGATTCTATGAATATCGCATATTATTTCATATGATATTCATTACATATAAACAATAAATACTGAGTTCGAAGAGAGCATTAGGGTATCATTTTCTTTATCCTAACGGTTCGATTATTATGCTGTGAATTCTACCTCAACAGCTTTAGTGAGGGTGATGCCCCCATTCTTAACAAGCCAGCCTGTAGAAAGCTTAGTAAGTATTGTGATTTGGGTTATTCGATTTGTTGCTGGCACTCACACCATTGTCCAGCTGTTGGCTTTCCAACTTAAAATCTTTCGCAGCGTAAATTCTCCTAACAGGATATTGATTTCTATAATCGCATCTACAAAATCTCGTTCTTACTGGGATCCAAACTTATTGCGCTCCCACTCGTTGGGCCATCTTACAGCACGTTCCTGTCATCGTCTCTGCCACTCGAGTAAATGGAGTTATGATTGCTTTGCACTTGATCGATGGCACGCCACTTTGGTCGAGGTAGAAACTTGTTCACTTTTATCTACAAAATTTCCCACCCTCATCTAGCGCTCGGAACGACAAACTTACTGTCACTAGCTTTCGGTACTTTCCGGAAGAACGTGTGAAAATGATAACGACTTCCTTGCAGCGCAAAACTAGAGGAAACTTTCAGCACTCTGTTTGCACTAGCAGTTACGTTTGGAAAGCTACAAAATTTTCCTGTCACTTCTAGGAGATGATGTCATACATTTCTATCCGAACTTTCCACATACGTGCCATAGAGATAAATATTTCGGTTGAGTGGAAAAATGGGTAGCCCAATTAAAATTTCCTCTCCGACGGATCCTGCTAATGTCGACGAGATCGTTTCATTTAAATTCAACCACAAGTCGGTTGACAGCCCCCAGTTCGCTGGTAATTTCAGTGACCACAATCCCAGACTGACCTTCCCGAACATCGGATTACCCGGGTGGAACACAAACAGCCTATGTTGGAAAAATTAGGCTCTCTAGTTAGTCGGGGGGGATCAAAAACTGGAAAACACATTCGATACACCACCCTTCCACTGTTGGTTTGACAAGTTGGAAAAACTACCGATGCAGAAATTTTCACCCGACTGAGCATTCCGTAAGAATCTAGTAATTTTCCAATCAACCAAAACTCTTAACAACTTTATCTTGTCACATGCGCTTGTTTTCTTTATTTTCCTTTTGCTCGTGTGTTTTGTTCCAGCATAAATACGAGCGGACGGGGAAGGCGACTGCCGGTTGCTACATTGGACCAGGGAATTCGAAACATATGCGGATGTATGCCGTGCATTAACGGGAGGAGAACGAACAAGTTGAAAGTGGTAGTTTTCTGAAATCGGAAACGGATATGTTCTGCCAGCGTGGTATTGCAGGGGAATGGGGCGGGGGGTGTGAATGGTTTCGAGGGGAGAGTGGGGTTCTTCTGGTGGCCGTTTGCGCTATACTCAGATGGGAGAAATAGAAGCTTTGTTAAGTGAGAGCTCACAAAATCACGCAATAGCTTGTGATATGCCTTTTTGGAAATTTATTCAAATGAGTCAATCTAGTTCAAATTTTGCCTTCCTTTTTTTCATTTGCTTGATTGGAGATTCTTTCAATCTCCAGTGAAGCGGACGAGTGAAAGACTTATCGGTGATTTTTGACAAAATTACAAGATTTAATTGGTTTGCTGTGTCACACCCGGCAATATTTCTTCTTGCTTGTAGCATACATCATTGCGTTCTGAACCAGAGCTAGATTAGATTAGATATCTTTATTATTGAGCTTTTCAGCCTCGGCTGGTTCAGCTCATTTGAACCAGAGCTCTACACTCTGCTAGGGATTGGGGTTGTTGTATATGTTTTCAGACAGATTTTCATGTATTCAGTTTTATAGGTACACCACCCTATTACATAGGCGTAGCCAGGGTTTCAAATAGGGGAGGGCAAGCTTTTTTTAGAGAGAGAGAGAGAGAGAGAGAGAGAGACAGAGAGAGAGAGAATTACTTCGTCTTCGACCAGTTGTGGCACACACTAAACACTTCACAAGGACAACCCAACGCCTCGTTGACTATTAGAGCAGGGACATTTTCAAGTTCCACCCAATGGAGCGGGAATTCAAGCCCTCACCTGAACGACGGTTGGATTATCTTCTCTACTCTCACCCAAAGTACTTTATAATACCCGTAAAATTTTGGCAACAATATTCAATAATTCTAGGCTTGTTCTGGAATTTAAAATTTAAAACAGGAAGGATTTTAAAAACCTTAGTTTTCCACATGTTTCAAAACCGAACCGCATTAAATAGCAACCATGCTAAAATCTAGCGGGTACTGTCATGTGTCGAAATATTCGCTTTACAGTGGTGTTGGATTTTTGTATAGGATAACCGTTAACAGTTTGTACTGAAAATGTACTCTTCCTCCACGACCCTCTCACCCACACTGAAAATTAAATTTTTCGTTTATTACGAAATCAAAGGTAGGACTAACACATCTATTTGATGATTTCTGTAACGAAATTGAATTGTTCTTTTCAAAAAACTACCTTCGTATTTTATGCTACACGCGTAACTGTCAACAGCACGAAGCTTTTGTTGACACAGAAAGAACATTCGTTCGTTGTACGAAAACAACACGAAGTGCTACGAATATGTTTTACCAATAAAAAAGAAACGTCTCTCTGGCGAATGCAAGAATGACTGACAGATCCTATGTGTCGACTCAGTATGAAATTGAAAAAAAAAAGCGTAAACAGCGAGAAGTTGTTCAGCAGTTTTAGTAATGTTTCTGACATGAGATTCGGACTTTTATGGCAAGATCTCACTAGGTCATGGTGACTCGTTACAAGTTACTTGATTACTAATTATGAACTTATAACTCTCAATAGCGCTTTCATTTTTATTTTGGGATAAATCAATTATTTCCGCCCCCCAAGCAGTAATACCAACATGTATGGGTACGATTGAAGAGAAGCAGCAATTGGTTGATCTTCACAAAATTCATTTCGTGCAATGATAAAAACGGTTTAATGATAGCATATGATAACCATTAAGAATGTTTCATACAATTTACGAGACATTTGTTCTATGCACAAAATCCATGTTTAAGATACGAGTGAAAGCTTACGTACGGAAATAAATTTTCAGTGCATATATTGACGAAGCAACACCGCAAAAGCACAGTGTTTTACTCTCCGTGCTCACAACGTTTCAATAGAACCATTTTTTATGGTTGTTCGTTTCTTTTTGTTCGTTTTTTGTTGTTTGTTTCTTTCAATTACATCACATTTTTCCGAAATCAAATTTTGAATAAGAAGTAATGAATATCTTGCAGCAGCTTTCTTCTTGGTTCATGCGAGTGTGCTCGACTTTTTGTGGTATGTTTTTGATTAATGAACTTCTTGTCAATGAACCTATTAATCTTCTTCTTGTTTTATGCCATTGTCATGCTAAACAGTAAAAGAATGCTTATGTTTGTATTCTATTTCACAATTTTGAATTGATTCGCATAAATTGTTCATAAATCCTATTTTCTTGATACAGTTGTAAAAATTAAAAATTTACGAAAAAGAGGTTGCTTCGAGCATCGGCTGTGAACGGTTGTGTCGATGCTTTATTAAGCACTATTATGCTATCAGGCATGGCACGTTTCGTATTATTTCGGCTATGCGAGTGATCGAGTGTGCAAAGAAAAAAAACAACAAAGATGTGTCCTGGTGAGATGTGGTGGATTGCGGGAGGGTGGACCAATTAATTGTGATCCATAATATTGGTTTGCCATGCTCGCCGTTCTACCATATCCAGGAGCAAGTAAATCACTATTCCCTTTTGTGAGTGGCTCCAACAGTATATCTACCGTTGATATAAAAACGTTCAAATCGGTACTATATAAAAATATTTTACTAAACGCCGCGTGAAATCAGTTATTGTTTGCTAAAAACAACCCAATCATTTTATTCAACATTCCAATGATTTCTCGTGAACGTGCAGTAGCGGTCTTGGCTTCCATGAAAGCGAGTATCAAACAAACATTAAAATCAGAGATCGAAATTATCGCTCAGCTGGGTGAAAACCATGCTCTCTCTCAAACAGGTTTTCGATGAGTAGCGAACCGTTCACATTTTCATCTCTCCTTTTTCGCCGATAATTCATTATCCTCTCGCTTGCATATGCGAAAATATCTCTCTCCACAATTCAACGAACATTTTTCCTCATGTTACATTTTTCACTGAAAACATGCTAAGATCGCAAACGAGGAGCAAAACCCGAAAATAAGGCCAAGTTGGTGCACACTGGTACCGCCATGGACCATCATTATATAATTATAATGTCAGAATAAAACAAGCATAAAGACGGGTGCATTTTCAGGTGTCAAAAAGTAAGTGAACAATAATTATCGGCATCTATGATTCACCGAAAAAGAAACGATTTATCAGCTACTCATGCTCTCCGAAAATTCTAAATCGCCGTTGCTTTTCTCGCGAAAACTGCTGTGAGCGTATAATAGTCTCTCGCTTCTCACATTCTCATTTGCTTCTCCAAGCGGGTGAAAAAGGACGTTTTTCTTCTCAAGTAGGCGAAAATTTCGGTCTCTGATTAAAATTCTAAAACTAAAATCCAAAGTTAGGGGAGGGGGGGGAACGGCCCCACCCTGCCCCCCTTGGCTACGCCTATGCCCTATTACAAACGGAAGTTTTGTGTATTTACACTTCTGTTGCAAATTGTACTGGAGGGTAACCAACGGCTATCTCTCATTTGTTCCTTCCTTAGAAGATCTCGATTTGAGGAGGTATTAGAGGTGATTGACCACGACCATCTAGCCGCTGCGCTAATGTAGTGAGCGTTTTGTTATAAATGTGTGTACGTTTGAATGTATTTATATATTTTATCTATAGGAAAACATTTTCATTCTTAGTTCAGAATCAAAGTAAGCCCCTTGGACTGACGAGTTGTTTTGATCTGCTGCGTTTTATTTCCTCAAAATTTAAATAATTAAAAGGGGCTGGTCCATTTCGGACCTTATTACCATTCGGACCAACTGTTTCTCAGCAATAGCAATGCCCTGAGAATTGTTTATATCATTTTCCCAACTTTCATGTCCAGTGCTGGACAAAATAAATGTTTCATTAGCAATAGCATTAGCATTGACGTTTGCACACCTCGTGGATTGAGCTGTGATGAGCAATAAATCGTTGAAGAAATTGCATACCATCTTGAAACGGAACCGGTTTCTGATACGTTTTTCACGCAATAATCCCCACAAATATACGTCTCGATTGCTCAGCTGGCTACGTCCATGCAATCGTTGAAGATAGGGAGAGCTCATGTAGTCTTCAATAGATAGCAAAGGAATGGGAAATGAAGGCGTAGAGAATAGTTATACAGAATGCCCTTTTGGTGTACCGAACAAAACTTTTTTTCATATCGGATTCATATTTTACTGTCGTTGGGACCATCTAGTCTAAGAAGGTTAAGTGATGCTTCATTTCTCTTCACGCGGTTTAGACTTAAGCATTAACTTTAGCTGTAGCCCAATATGGCTTATGGTTATAGCGCCATTTCTCGCTCTCTGAAACGTGAACAATGTCTAACAATATAAGACCGGTGAAAGAAAACTTATCACATTCTCTGATATAATCTTCATGTGACTTTCATCGCGAACAATGATTTGTGTTTCCTATGTCCTTTGCAAAAACTATTATTTAATCTTATAAACCCACGAATTCTGATTGTGAAGCAAAGAAATTAAGTTTGGTCAACAAACGATAATTCTGAATAATTTAAAGCTAAATAAATAGTTCACCTTGCCTGTAATCAGTACGATAAAGATTATTTACGTCTGTGAGTTATAATATGCAATGATCATAGTTTCATCATAGTTTACAAACCTATGAAAAAAAAAGAAGTATCTGGTGAAATATATAATTGCCCTCAAATATTGTCCCCCAAAAAGTAAGTGAAGTAATCTTTGGAAGCTGCACCGATATAAATCATGATAAGCTTTTAAGAACACTGTAATTGCGCAAAGACCTGTAAAATTTTCGCGACACAATTTCGTCAAACAACTTACAACTAAACCGTCGAGACCAGATGAACGTGCATGAGAAAAGTATGCCGCAAAGAATTCAACAAACAGTATGGCACTCGACACTGAAAGAACTTGTCGTAGACGGAATTTGAAGGAATTTTCTGCGTTAACTAGTAATATATATAAACGGAGAAAATTCCTTCAAATTCTGTCTACGACAGGCTCTTTCAGTGTCGGGTGCCGTAGTGTAATAAACAATAACTTGCACAATAACATGTGTAACATTAGTCCTGGGAATACTTTCAGGCGTTTATTTGACAGCATTAACAAACACACAGATGTCAACCATTGTACTTGTCACGTTCATCTGTGTTCTTACTGAACTGTCAAACTCAAATTGCGCAGTAGTTTCCATTTAAAATGTCGTACAAGCTGGATTTACGAGCACAAGTCGCCAACCTTTTTGGACGGCTTAGTACAAGTGAAATTTTGTGCGTGTTCAAAGACGAGCCAATATCAAAATCAACAATATACCGTGTTTTGAAAGATTGTCGTGATGGTAAAGAACCGGAAAATAAAAAGAAAAGTGGTCACCCCACAAATTTGAAACAACGAAAAAACTGCTGTCAAGCGCTGAAAACAAGGTTGGCCAATCAACACGCAAATTAGCACGAACATTTCAGGTTTCAAACATGACAGTCCATCGAATTTTGAGAAAACATAACGTAATCTATCGGAAACGTCAGCGTGCACCAAAATATACACAGCAACAACTCGAAAAAATACCAAATGCATTTTACAAATGGAAAGTGCATCATTTTGGATGATGAATCTTACTTCACGTTTTCGCACCATGAATTGAGTGGCAACGATGGTTTCTATACTGCTAACATTAAAACAACACCAGACGATGTGAAATATGCCAGCAAATCGAAATATGAGCCAAAGATGTTATTGTGGGCAGCCATGTCATCGAAGGGTATCTCGGCGCCTGTGATACGCCCAAACAAGGCCAAAGCTGTCAATTCTGACGTGTATATCAGCCAATGCTTGCCGAAATTGAAGCAATTCATCAACAAATATCACGCTGACGACGTAATCATGTTTTGGCCCGATCTTGCAATCACAAATTTCAAATTGGATTCATATCAGGGGATTATTTTTTTTCCGTCGTCCTATTTCCTCACATGGTGACCATCACCGACGCCAGAGAGACGACTCCAACACCTGGACCCTACCTATCGACGCATGACTATGAACCGGGACCAACGGCTTTACTTCCCTTCCGAAGGATATCAGGGGATGTTGGGGGTCATTCGAGAATTTTGATTCGGGATGACTTGAAGAACGCAGTAGTTTTCTCTTAGGTGTGCTTTGGTTCGTTGTCCTGTTGTAGTTGGTTTCTGGCCAGTTTTCGAACGAGACGCTTCCAAATTTTTGCAGAACAAGTCGATGTATATATCCGATCCCTATGATATGTATATATGTATATGATCCCTTTGATATGTGCCACACTTCCTACTCCAGACCATGCCAACTCTAGGCGCTTCTTCTGGTTCCGCTTGCTAATCAAAGGACACTTAAACGCCAAATTGTTCTTTAATCCAGTACAAGTGTGGTCAAAATTCGTTTACGCTCTCAACTGATAGCTCCCTAAATAGAGGAGCTAGAGTCATGGTGTCATTGGCAAAGTTGATAGATATGACAAACTTCCTATTTTGATGTAGTGTAATCAATCTCCCTAAAAGTGAGATAAAAAATCAACTTGTTCAGGATTCTGAGTTAGAGACGTCTGTATTACACTTAGGAGCAGGTATGAGCAGATAATGTTGACTGCATCTAATAGTACATTAAAAAAAAAAACATTCAAGTCAACAGTTTACCTGTTTACGACGGTCTGCTATGGAATTATGCTCAAAAAAACTATTTATGGATTTACTTGCGTACGGAACGGGTTTTAAGTAGGTTATTCAGCACCTGGAACATTTGATGAAGCTGTATGTAATCTATTATTAGAACTGCCAATATTTAGACGATGATCCTTCTGCTTACTTCTGATTTATCAGCACATACCTTCAGAAACGAGCATTGGACTCAGAAAATTTCATGGCCATGGAATAAAGTTTCCAATAGCAGGGACTTATTAAAAGCATGCGGATTGCTTTCCAATCATGAAAACGTTTTCTCTAGCTCCACAATCTATACATAAACTATCAAAATTGTATGAGTGCGATACCGAAAAGTCTGCGATGGCAAATTGAAATAGGCCAGTTCACAATTGGCTGCAAACGTTAATTTCCTCAACCCGCTCCTTTGTTTCACCCATCCGCTTTCGAAAATAATCGACCAAAACATGTCAATTGCTATGATCACAAACTCGTCTACTAGCAGGTTATGAGTACACCTCCAAACTTTTAGTTTGTCATTCATCTTTGGATTGGCAATATTCATTTTTTATTTTACTTACTCTCGCGGACATGTTAGACAAAGCGACAGTGATGACAAACAAGAGGGCTTTATTTAAAACAAAAAAGTGTAAGAGTTGTGCTATAGAAGAGATAGGCAACACGGGTTTTCTCAAAAGCAACATTGATGCCATAGCTGCCGCTCAATAGCAAAGCATGATTTATCGTTGAGTATTATTGGACCGCTCCGAAAGATATTTTTTTGGTTGCACATGATAGTACCAGATGCTGAACTATA
>JASCZW010016922.1:0-17872 GCA_034211315.2 Aedes japonicus | reverse complement strand
TATGGTCGTGTTTCTTTAGATAGATTGTGCGTTTCCAGGGTTTTTCCCCCATTTTTTGGTTTTTTCGTGCCCTCGCTCCCGCATCCGGACGAACTTTCCAACATCAGAAAGGAACATTGGTGAGGTCACTTTATATATTATCAAAAATATAAATTAACTATATATATATACAATAATGCCAGATCAAGAATGTTCATTTTTGATTCTTGAAGTGTGTGAAATCCTTCACACATTCATGGAATATGCGAAGATTTTCATGCGGGTTTATTGTGGTTATTGAAGACGACCCTAGAATGTACGTGTAGAAACAGGCATTCTGAAATGGGTCGTTGGATTTTCAATATCGTCACCTTCACCTCCAGGGGCTAAACTGTTTGCACATAGTGACATCACATATAAATCAATGAAGCAAATGCAGACAAGTTTTTTCCATAAAGTAATCAAGTTTTGGTCAGTGGGAGATTGATTGCAAACACAATAATAATAACACACAGGACATGCCACATTAATGACACACACACACACAATAATATTACTACCACACATTACAACTTATATGTTGTTGTTTATCCATTTGTTTTATGGAATAAATAACCAAAAAAACCTAGTTTTAATGGTATTAATAGTCGTAATTGCAACATCTTCGAAATTTTAGTTGATGTTTTGATCGGGGTAACTGTTTTATGAAGCATCACAGTAGAAAGTGTTACTTAAGACAGACGATGACAGGGCAGGTATACAAGAAACAGGACGAAGAGCCCCAGCTTTAGGAAACACCATTTGAAGTAGAATAAACCTTTCAAAGGAAAGTGTGTATGTATGTTTAATGTTTTTTGCCTAGATAATCGGAACTAAGGTACCTACTGACCAATGGCTGTAAAATATACGCAATTAGCATAAAACAAATCTGGCTGACTGACGCGCTTACAAATAGACACTTCTAAAATTTTGAAGTTTCATTACATAATAATTCAAATTTTCATGAGTATTATATCGCTATTATTGCCAACAGCAGGCACACTATTTTCTGCAATTGAGGGTTAAGCCTGGAACATTGGTTTAATTGAATGAATAAATGAATATTATGCATAGTCTTGTTGCAATATTTCTTAGGGTTGACTTTACTTACTAGTTGTCAACATAGACCACACTTATTATTGTTCTTTCCTTTGTATTTCATACGCGGGGTAACGATCTGTATGATGTTGTTTTGAGAAGGAAATACCATCACCATGAGGCTCTAGGAAAGAAGCATCATTTTTTTTGCTAGAAAACAAAAAGTTGTGAAGAGAAAGTAGCCGATGTTCGTTAGTTTGTCATAGAAGGTAGAAAAATTGAATAGGAAGTAGTTTGAAATTGAGCGGAGGGCATTGTGAGGTAGTATTCTGGAACAGGAAACACAGACTTTTGCTACATCCCCCATGGTGGGTAGGTTGCATGATCGAATACACCACCTTGACTGGCCACACATAGACAACATAAAAGCCTTACTGTCGTCCCTAAGAATTATTGTTTAGTAATTTACATATTTTTTCCAAATCTAGTTACATCTGCATACAGCCTGAAAATGACTTCGGCATTGGGGGTTAATCTTAGGTAATAATTGAGCTTCCATTTACGACTTTACGACTGCATAACAAAACAAGTATCATGGGAAAAATTGAAACTGATATTTTGAAAATACGCATGATCCAATACTAAATACTTAAACGC
Organism: Aedes japonicus; assembly: GCA_034211315.2. Taxonomy (NCBI): domain Eukaryota; kingdom Metazoa; phylum Arthropoda; class Insecta; order Diptera; family Culicidae; genus Aedes; species Aedes japonicus. The sequence goes on along the minus strand of JASCZW010016922.1, from coordinate 16,159 downwards.
AGTGCTCGAGTGCTGATAGGTTAGTGCTTCTAAGGTATTGGATCTTAGTAGAGGTGACGTTGGGAAAGTATAATCTTGACAAACTAAGCTGATTAATGTAGCTCCAGTTAGATACCTCCACAAAAAATAATATATATATATTTTCTCAATATTACATGGACCAACCACAGCATATGTTTCTGGAATAACACTGCCTTAACCTTTTTGGATTCAGTTTAAATGTTTTTCGTCCCATCAAAGGACAGCACGACTTCCATCATTTGATCCCAAATTGGTTGATACTATTACTTTGAAGTGTGAATCAAAGTAGACTGTTTGTGGTTGTTTATTTTCGGACAGCAGATGTGCGATCACACAACAACATATAAAGGGTTCAGATCTAGAACTGGGGGCTATTCATCCTTGGCTAAAAGTTTATCAAATTTTCCGGCACCAGTTTTGGAGCAAATTTGATGTATGAAAACAATCATCTTTCCTCCAAACTTTCTTTTAAGTTTACCATTATGTTCTTCCATAAATTTCCAACTTCCTGCCCACAACTTTTTTTTTAACATTGTGAGATTACTGTGGATAAATAGATTATCGAAAACAAACCCCGTCCAACGTGCCGTGATAGTAGTGAGTATCTCGCGCATTTTTCTTCTTGGAAGAATCGAAACTCTGTGATCTTGATGTTTCTCTTGAAAGCTAAGTATCCAATGTCTCAGAGCATGTATAAAGTGCATGGTTGATTTCGGAGATATTTAGATCAGCGGCTATTTAGATGTACATATCGTTGTTACCTTCGTCGAATTCTTTCTGACGGTCTTAATCACTCGTTAAGTCCGCCGAACGTTTTCGGCCGGACCTTTTCCGTTCAACCCAACGAGGAAATTCACAAATTTTATGGTTCGATACACAAAACCACGCTTACCAAAAAAGAATGCTAGATGGAACAGCGTTGGTACAATTTTTTTTCATTTCAGTGTCCCTTTTTAAATATTAAAAAGGTTCCTTGGAGTACTCCCAGTTAACGGGCTGAGTTAGATCTTTTTATCCTCATGCCATTCCCTCAGTTGTGCAAACAAGACCTAAGTACCTTGAAAACAAGGTAAAGCATATTCAAGGCATGAACAATGTAAACAAAAATTAGTATATATTTTAAATACCAAGGTTGATTACTACGGCAGTAGTTGAGCACCTAATTAACATGAAAATGTAATTATTGATAAATTTGGAACAACAGAGCAAAAATAGGTTGGCATATTGCTTACGTCATAGTATTCTACATACACGCTTATTCTGAGCATACCAATGTTAAGTAAATTTCCACCAATTTTATAAATCTATCAAAAACGTCAAATACAGTAATCTGTATTTTATGAATTTGATTTATTGTTTGCAAAACAGAAATAGAAAACTGCACCAATCTCAATTTTGAGATATAGGTGGCATATTATATTTAATAATAATATAAATGGGTCGGATAACGTCGTTCTCAATTTCCAGTGCTTTCAAAGTTAATTTAAAATCAAATCAAAATGAAAAATTAATAACCAGTGACATATGGAGCAGATAGCCAATTTCTAGATGTGGGAACGTATCTAAAACAAACTAAGCTGTTTTATCTGGACAGGGGATTAGTTGAATCCTAGAGAGTTTGAGCTGTTTAGTGAATAGAATGAGAGAAAATCTAAAATTAGTATTTTTCATTTAATTGCAACCACCGTACTTCTCTTCAGTCGAGTTGTTAGTACCAGACACTGAAGAAGTCACATTGTAGACGAAATACGCGTATTTATCAAGATAAGCAAAGGTAATGGAATTAATGGAAAACACACTTTTCTTCTCATTTTTAGGGATTTGTTGATTTTTAATAGTATATCACTATGATAAACCAAAAAAATTCGAAACTCTTTCTGGCGTATGGAATCGAGAGCAGACTATAGTTTATTGGCAAATGCCTTTTATACAATGTGTGATAAATTGGTTTTCAAAATGGTAAGCAAGCATTTCATCACCCTTGCCTTTCCCAAGTACCACAAGTATACATTGCACTTTAATGTGGGATTGTAAAAACATTAACGCGATTGCATCAAATTCAACAGTTGTCGCGTAATGAATCGTTAGATTGATCATCAGATTTCTATTTATTTTGGTTGTTAAATAAATGACATTCTACGAGCTTTTTTCAAAAAGGTAATTCAGTCGATTTTTATAGCATCTTTTGCGAAAGCAAAAATACTCCTTTTCATAAATTTCGTTTTCGTATTATGAGTAAGTTCAACTCAAAAGTAACATATGCGATTAGGGATTTCTTTTTATGATCGTTAAGGTTTGGTCCGAAGTCTTCATATTGTTACGAAACTTCGTCAACTCGTGCCATGAACAAAAAAAATCAGGGTTGACAGTTTTTTCTGGAAAACGACAATTGAAGTTTTCCAATTTTCACGAATTTCCTACCAAATAATATTCCGTCTTGATTATTGCGCAAGGAAGATTGAAATTTCACCCATACTTATATTGGAGTACAGACGTCAAAAATTACTTTCGATCAAAATGGCAAAAATTAGTACTTGGTCTACAGACTTGAAAAAAACATTTTGGTGAATTAGGGAAAATACGAAAAAAATCTTTTCTTCGTTCATTAATTTATAACTTGTCACTCGTTTTCTATAACCAAAATAATAAACTCAATTTGAGGGTACGTTCGGTTTCTCACGTTTTTAGAGTTAAAGTTACTCAAATGTGAGTGAAACTGGATGGCAAACAAAACAATCCATGTTTGTTAGAGAAATCGTCAAACTTTCTTTTAGTTGTATAAATTTTATCTTCCTAAACGAGTGCATTCATGCTCAGGCTTCTAAAGATAAAATCGTAAAATATGTTCTAACGATAGCGTCATAATCAAAAAAATAATTCTCTATTTAAAATTTGTTATTTCGAAAAATTAAGCTTTTCCTAATATGTAATCAGAAATAATGCCTGAATAAGTGTGATACTCGAAAATTGGGAAGCAATCATCATCGCGTTTTCTGAACACCTCAAATATCAGCATTAATTGACTCGCTGGTGCGTAGTCGGTCATAAAACATATTCCTCCAATCAATTTGCCATACTCAAGTAACCTACAGAAAGTTACTTACCACCTGCACACCGCAAAATTCAAGCAAAAACCTTGCGATTTGGCTGGACTTTTATTTTATTTTTATTTATTTATTTATTTATTTATTTAATATCTTAACATGCAACAGGCTTCTTGCCCTCAATGATGTGTTATTGTTGATCTCATAAAAAACATAAACATACAAACATAACACATTAAAAGCTTATCTAAACACATTAAAAAAATCTAGTCCGAAGTGTATTATGCCATGATATGAAATCAAATTCCGTTGCGACCTGATCGAAAATCCTGTGTGGGCCAGTGATAATTTTAGATCGAAAACGCTTCATTTCAGCGCATTTCTGGCGAAATTTCTGATTATTTTTTGCTTTGCTTTTTCGTACCAATTACTACATAAACATTGCGGCGGAGATATAATACTACCTGTACTTTAATAAACGTTGGGAAACAGATACTGCCACACACTTTGACGTTCCCTTTGCTCAATCTTGGACAATTCAAAGATCTGTTCAAAAATTACGATACATGTGAAATGAAAGGAACCGAGGGTCGATCACAAAATTACGTTTGCGGTTTCTAAAAAGCACACCAGTATGTTATCGTTTATGAGTTGGAAACTTTCACTAAAACCCTCCTTGAAAATATCGACTTGGAAAAGCTCTCTTCTCCCAAAAATCTTGTTTACTATCAAGAAAGTACGAAATGTCCATCTTTTATCAATGAATATTAATCAAACCAGAACTATCAACGGTTTGTGTAACATAGTGCAAGGACACACCAATACATAGATAGTGTATGAGCTGTAAGTCTTCATCAATACGACGCGATGAAAAAAGTGTATGAATTATTACAGACCCACGGAAAGTGTGCAGATGATACTGCAGGCTGAACGGAGTGAACCATTACTATGACCAAAGAGCAATCTTATAAACAGTGAGATTTACAAACTGAGAGTGGCAGTAAAAACGTTCTTTTGTGACAGCACGGCTTATTTCAGGATTTTGAGCCGCAAATGACATAAAAACCCACCAAACTGTCACAGAACGTCGACTACTGTATGAAATCCTTTTGGAAGTATGAGGAAGTGCAGAGCTTCGAAGGCTACAGTGGAGACGGGCTGATCAAAAGGAATTGATGAGGGAAGTGAAAAAAAACTGGAGAAAAACGTACCGAAACGATTGTATCGGCTTTAATGGATTTTTACTCAAACGCATCTTACAATGTAACCAGCGTATGTATGGCTGGAATTAGTCCACAGCATGTTGAACTTCGGCTAACACGGGTTTCATTTTCGACAACTATAGCCGATTAACAAGTCAAACAAAAATGTCGCAATAAAATTATCGATCCACCCTTTACCGCTCGCTATTAGTTCCAGCCTTGTTTTGGTACAGCCTCCTAAAGCCGTTTCAAAATCTTCATGGGCGTTTCTCTATTAGCAGCAGTTTTGATGTCGCACTCAAAACAAATTGCTTCCCTAATTAATCGCTACAGTATAATCACTATCAAGCTTTGACGAGGTCGTTCGAATAGTTGATGAAGCTGACACCCAACTGTAGTCAGCTTTGGGTCTGACTGGTTTACAGTTCCCGGTTTGCACACCATTACTCGCACATACCGCCTTGGTGCTATATGCTGCATGTTGGCTTAACGTTCGCGCGAAACGCTAAACTGCCTTTGGATTAGCCCTCATAAAGGCGCAAGTAAAAAAACATTGCCGTAAAGATCACCGGTTCCGTTTTCATTCCGTGTCTGCCGGATAATGGGAAGTTATCTTAATCTGATTGATTTACAGCACGCGCCGCCGCCACTGCACCACCACTGCCGCCAAACTGGATCGAGCACCGGAGACGCGCCGATGCCATTGTCGTTGGCGACCGGTAGCCTAATAAATTTGTTTCGGACGGACGGAACCAACGACTACCTTTCGAGATTGCTTGACAGGTACTGCCCGCCGCGGTTTCCCCTTACTGGATTTACAGTGGAAGCGTGGTGCCAGCGGAGTTAGCCATTGTTGCGACTATTTAGTGTCAGCGTTCAATGGGCAGCAAACGAGTAGTGTTCAAATTTACGCAGAAAAAAATGCCAAAAACGAAGGCGAAATTCCCGAATGTTCTGTTTTTGCACGAGCCCATCCCGTTACCTGTCACTCATGGCGGCAGCCAGCGACCGACAGACGTATTATGTAAAACCGCCCACTGACTCAATGTGTCCATTCCAACTAAACCGGTTCGTCGCCACCATGACCGTCTCGAGTCAATCCAATCCGGACGACGCCGCCGCCACCACTCCACTGCTCGGATCGAATTCCGGAAAGCGGCTACCGACGTGAAAACCCTTTTTTATGGCGGCATCCAATTTAAGCCAGACCACAGCACCGGCAGCCGCTGCTGTCCCTCGCCGCTGTGGCTGGAACATCCCAGCTTACTGCGTGGCTGGACCTGGCTGCAACCAGCGCGCCACATGTAACCCGGAGATTACCGTTATTTTTTTCGCTGACTGTAGCGACTCGATGATCGTCTGCATCACTATTATAGTGCATCACCGCCATTAATGGCCAAATGGATTGTCATAATGCCGGTATGGTCCAACCCGGGGGTTGGAGGCCATGGTAGGCATAATAATGTCCATCACTTCGCAATATCATCGACCAGCAAGAGGGATGATACGCACTCGGCCTTCTTCTTGTTGATGCCGGTCAGCCTTCGCTGCGATCGCGTAAAGGGCTTTCCCATCCCACAGGGATTGCGAAATTGCTTTCACTGGCTGCTCCCTCTGCACTCGGCTATAGAGGAACAGTGAATGGAAGCGAAACCATATGAGCACAGCTTTGGCGATTTTGAAATGAAAATTCTGGCTCGATGGGATTTTGTGGGGATTACTATGCTGTCTGGGAGCTAAACTTTGTTTTGAACTCACGTAATGCTCTCACTTCTCGTCACAGAATACTCCATTGACGAAAGTAATAACCTCACCGCTGTTGATGAGTAATCAGCTAAAATCACAGCGAGGTGCGCCTAGAATATTGAAATGCGCAGCAAGTTTCAGCAAATGCGGATTAAAGCGTCTTCGTTGAATCCCACACTACTTGAGAGTTTTCGCACGACGTGCCATGCCGTCAGGCCTCCTGGATCAATTTCACCCGCTCCAAAACTATCGCTCTCTCTGAATGCCACCATAAACTAAACATATTACCGGCATTGCACAGTTTTTCGGTAAATCTCCATCCCACCTGGATCATCTCTCCGTTAGAGCTTTCCCAATATGGAAGCCTGTTCGCGTTCCGCTGCCCGCAGCGCTTGATGGAGCTCGCCATCTCGGCAGAGTATTTTAGCACTTCCTCCATATAATATCGCGCTTTAGGATTTACTGCTCCGGCCTGGATAGCTGATCACCATGCTTGTGGATTGCGGCGGATAATTATTTTCTTCTCAAATTCAAACTAATCATAAATCATGCCCGTTCGTTGCCACCGTGTCGCTCGGTTGTCGGTCATTTTTTTCGGTGTTGTGTTTTGACGGCGGGTGGTAATTTCCCAAATCACCATTCAAATTTGGCTTTTCACGCTCACTTGCTCGTTTGGTGGCTCTTATTCGTGATGCACCCGAGCTTAAGGTCGTAGAATTTGCCATCTTGTGTTTGATTATTTTGGTCCCTCCGGAAACATGATTGTCATCAACATCGCGTCAGCAATAATTTGAACAAGTAAATTGCACGCATTCCGAGCGAAACAAAGCTTTGCTGAAAAGATAATAACCGTCAAAGTCACCTCAGGGCGACAACTTAACTATATAGAAATAATAACAGTGGGTGACCGAAAACAATTTGCGATTTGATGTTTGCCCGACGAATCGAGTAATTAAAACGATGTATAATTTATTTTCAGTGTCTCTCAATACACAAAAGGTGTCGGAATCAAATTGCGACACACTTCATGATAGCCCAGGACTTTCAATGGGCCGCAGTTCCGGTGCGTTCGGAGGTTGAGATGCTTCGACGCGAAATTGACCTCTTAGCCTTAGTACCACTCCAAAACCTCTTTCGAGCAATGGCACGGGCATCGTGTTCTCAGAAGCGGAGTAGACGCTTTTGAAGGCATTTCTTTAGGTACAGCTGCCCATTGAACGAAAAAAACATAACAAAAAATAACATATTGATATGATTCCGCCTCCTGTGTCTCCCGATGACCTTCGGTGTGCTGAGCGGACCGTGGACGGCCACTTCCCGGCTTCCGTGGACCGTGGTCCATCAAGAAGTGAACGTTGGATACGGTAAACTGGTAGCCAGGTGGCATCGCAAAATCGTTGCAATTTGTTGTACGGGCTTTTGGGCAGAGCAACCAAACTAGTCACAACCTCCTTTGCGTACCTTTTTCTCAACTTTGTTACTCGTGAGCAATGTTTTGTTTACACGATGTATACACTCTTTTTTAAAAAAAATGACCGTGCGTTCGTAGTTGCTACTCCAGTTACCGATCATAGCTAGTGTAATTGCACATGAGAACCACATAGATGGAGCTTGAGGTAGCTCTACATCTTCAATGTACAAGTTCACTAGTTCATTCTATTTATAGATCAGTACAGACGTCCTCACGGTCTTTGGGGAGGGAGGAAGGATGATTAGTTTGACAATCGTTGGATAGAGACCGTGTTTAAAGACTGTATACGATGAAATTTGGACACACGCAATTGTTCGTAACTTTTAAGCGTGTGGGTAAAACTTATTGAAATTTTAACTGAATGTATTTCATTGTGTTGTGTCAATTGTGTAATTAGTTTCGTGAAAATCGGTCGAGTGATTTCAGGCACTCACTTCGAAAACCCAAACGCTTCTCATCGATGGATCGGAAAACAGCTCGGAATCGCACATTCAACCGTATCTCATGTGATCAAAACGTTCAAGGAGCCGTATGACAACCAAGCGGAAAAGAGTAGTGGCAAAAAACGTGGCACATCAAATCCGGAGAAGCCGGGATGGTATTGAACCAATTTAAGCGTTATCCCAACATTTCGATCAGGGATGTTGCGAAAAAGGAGAAAGTTTCAGTTTGTTTGTGCAGAAACAATGAAACCTTCTGGATTACATGTGTACAAGGTCCAGAAGGCACCGAACCGGAGCGATAAATAGAACTCGGTGGCCAAAACTCCGTGCAAGAAAACTGTACAGAGAGTGGCTCACAAAACCGTTCTGCATTGTGATGGACGATGAGACCTACATGTAAAGCCGACACCAAACAAATACCAGGACAGGAACACTACGCCACCACCTTCTAATTTGGCCGTTCCGGAGAGTGTACGGAAGAAGAAACTGTCGTAATTCGCAAAAATTCATTGTCTGGCAAGCGATCTGCGGATGTAGCAAATGAGTCAGCCCTTCATCACCTCTGGGACCGCCAACGGACAAATCCATAAGGACGAATGCCTCCCAAAAACGACTTCTGCCCTTCTTGAGATCTCAAGATGGCCCGACACTGTTTGGTGGCCGGATTTGGCATCTTGCCACTATGCCCGGCCCGTCTTAGACTGGTACAAAGATAATAATGTAGTTTTGTACCAAAGACGTCAACCCTCCAAACACTCCCGGAACTTCGGCCAATTGAAAAGATGTTGGGTAATCATGAAGGCAAAGCTCGTTAAAACTCCAAAACTGATAGAAAATGAACTTGAACTAAAGAAAGTGTGGTTAAAAGTAAGTGGCAAGTGCCGTCCCTATCATTGCCCAAAATTTGATGAAAGGGTCAACGCAAAGGTGCGGGTCATTTCGGGTTGGGAGAAGAGGTTCAATAATATCCAATGATGTCAAAACCTAACCATTTAGTAGTTCTTTATTTCAGAAAGTTTGAAAAGAATCGGACTCAAGGAAAATTTTTGGTGACCTATTTTGTGTGTCCAAATTTCATCGAATACAGTCTTTACTTCTGCGTCTCTCGGTTGTCAAGATAAGGGATAGATTTGCTAGTGAGGCAGTTAATTATGGATCATGGATTCACTGCTGGTGAAATGTGATGTTGTTGGCACGAACCAACGTGAATGTGTTTCCGAAATTATGACTCCAAATAAAACGCGATGGGGTAGTTTGTAGATGACGTTATAATTTTCCTGAGAAGGTAGTGTAGATACAATGGTTAATAAGGTTAAGTAGGTTTAGGTGGATAATTCCTATGCTTACGTTTAGTCCTTAACGTGTTTTGCGTGCTAAGTCCGACTAACTGATGCCTATTGTGGCATTCCAAAAGAAAATTTGTATCATATACTTTAAGCTTTAGTTCAATTATAAAACACTAGATTATACAACGCTTACCGTAGCAGTCAATAGGCGTTTTAGATGATAATTTCAACATAGGTTGGGATTACGGTGTTGAGGAGTATAAGCTAGTTTAAGATAGCTTTAATTAGTTATAACGAGTATTTAAGATTTCCAGTAATTACCTAGTATGTAAGGCTCTATAAATCAACAGTTTACTACTTGACTTTATTATAATTTAGAGATGCTTCTATGCTCGCTTTCACATGTCAGAAGTTATTACAGGGTGGCCACACAATCTTAATTTTAAAATTCCCGCATTTTTCCCGCATTTTTACCTAATTTTCCCGACTGGGAAAATGAGTTTGCATTAATTGATGTTTTTGAAGTTTTCAAGGAAATAGTTCAATCTGAAATTCTGACTTATATCATTTTGGCAAACTGGCAGGTAGCAGCCGTAAATCGGGATTCTTGCGTATTGTGTAACCTGCTTTGGTCTCTCATTTTGCCAACGAGAACATAAATCACTGATCTTTCATGTTACTAGAAGCATGAACATCGAAGAAAAATAGTAAAGCATTCGAGGTTTTCAACTACAAAATGATACACGAGCAAGTTCTTGATTTCAACATCGTTGAGAGTTCGTAGACAATTCTCTGAGTTACCAAAAATCTTTTCAGTTTGGTTCACCACCAGACACTTTTCATTTATTGAAAATCCTCGCTACATCGTTGCATTTTCGTGCGACAGGATGAGCACCTTTTCAACAATTGTTGTCAAATTTGGCAGCTCCTTCTTGGAATGACCAATCAGTTCTTTCAATTTGTGAGCAACTGCACCGCTGAGATAGTCTGCATCTACACAACTCCAAACGCTTTTGAGCTATGTCCTTGATGGGAGTTATAAAATCAGGGTTAATAGAGATGACGTAACGCGTTAAGGACATACGGGATCAAGTCCCTATCATTTCGAAGCATAAACTTCAAATACTGTTAGTATTTCAAGCGTGAAATTTTCAAGAATCGTTTGCTCTACTGGAGCATCTATTAGTTAGCAATTTGAGCATTGTTTGGTTTGTTTTGTTTGTGATTTTTAGTCTCAAAAACGTGAAGTGATAGTTAACCTAATCCACAATTCATGTGGAGAAAGGACTGCCTACCGTTTCACCTTAAAGGGTATGTTAATTGAGATTTGTTGAGTAGCTACTTTAGGAAACCAAAGTAAACAGATCGATAGTATTTGACGGAAACTTTTGCAAATTCTCTCGCTTTCTTGATTGCCGATTTAGAGATAAACTCAATTTTCATATTAAGGGCTGGCAGAAGATTGCTCTCCGTCAATTCTCTTTCAAATAATGATTTTGCTTTGACACTCAGGCTTAACCATTTTCAAATCGTCGAAAAGAAACGATGCCAAAGGTCTGGGAAACCACTCGACCATTGATGCAGACATGATGACAAAATTCAACTTTGGCCCCAGCATCTTATTGTCTACCGCATCAACCACAACAGCGAACACGTTTGATCGAAAGACCGACGAAAAGTTTATAACAATATTGATTATCGGCTCCGCAAAGTGTTACACACGTCTCAGCCTTGCAAATGAGCGGACTAATAAAAAAAATATCTTCTGCGTTAGGTGTCTTTGTTATTGCTGTATGGTGACTGGTACAATAGGTTTCTGTCCACTAAAATTACAGTAATGCATACAATAGTGATGCTTCAGTCAAAAGTATCACCTAAGGAAAACTTCAGTAAGTAATGTGCGAAACCTCACCTGTCACAGCCGTGTAGCCAGATTTTCTAAGCGGTGCATTTTTGAACAGGCTGATCAGAGCCAGCAGAAAATGATTCACATGCCAATGTCAAACGCTGGTTTATTCCGTTAATGAGATGGTTGGACCGAGTAGATGACAAAAATACTACTCGAATCGTTTGAAAAAGGTGTGAGTATGGTTCCTTCTCTATGACAAAAATTCTCGATGAATTTTGACATTCCCGATTTTTTCCCGCATATTTCCCGATGACTTTCCTGCATTTTTCCCGTATTTCCCGATTTTCCTGAGTCTGTGGGCCACCCTGTTATTATCTACTGCCTGTAAACGAGCGAACAACTCACTGTTGGTGATAGCTATTGTTATCAGGTTCCTTTATTATCAGCTCCAATAGTGTTCATCAGGGATAAGGTAGCGACATTTAAGGTGCGCGCTGGCAGCAAGGGGTCTGCCAAAAGATGCGATCAATGAAAGCGCAGTAGACTGTTTTTTTTATTATTTTAAATCTTGTGGTGAAAGAAAGAGGCGAGTGACAAATAGCAAGGAAGGGGACGGACCTGGGGTTGAACTCCCGACCATCTGCTCAGTAAGCAGAACGGGTAACCACTGAGCTACCCCGCCATCGTCTCAAAGTATACACTCCAAGAAAAAAGTACCCAGCGGATCAGTTAAGTGCTTTTTTTTTATTTAATTAGAGAGGTTTTAAACCAGAAGTGGTTCATTCACCTCTGTTAGATAATATGTACGTTCTTCATTATTACAGAAGCTCAAATTTCGTCTAATTTACATCCTCTAATAAATTTTAAAAGTTTAACCTCATTCTCTTTGTTGTTGCCTAGCCCAGCAATTTGTATGTTGTTACTTAGACCTTTTTTCTCCCCAACGTTCTCATATTTCCTACAATTAAGAATGTTCAACTGTGAGCTCCACTTTACATATATCGCAGCTAGCTGAGCACGTTTTATCAAAGAGGTGTTTTTCGTCATCAGAGTATGGCCAATTCGAAGTCGTGTTACGATGCGTTGTTCACGTCGATCAGGTCTGTCAATCCATTTCTCAGGTGATGCTTTGCAAGTTTGTGAAAAAGTTGAGCGATGGGTATCCCAGGTTTTTTGAAATTTTTCTTGTATTAGCGTTTTGGACCGTAGAATCGCATCGAATGAGGGAACAGTGCGGTAGAATGGTCTAGCAGTTCGACCTCTATCAGCTGCTCGATCTGCTTCTTCATTTCCGGTAATTCCAGAGTGGCTCGGTACCCAGCAGACTACAATATCCTTTTGGGTAGCTATAATATCGAATTCTTGCAAGATAAGGTGTCTGGATTCACCTTTTTCAATGGCAGAAATGCAACTGGCTGAGTCTGATATGATGACTGTTGGTGTTTTTGGAGCGTATCGTGGTGCAGCTACTAGAGCAGCCGCTTCTGCAGTGTTCTTTCGACTAATAGATTGTGGCCAACAACTCCGATGCCTCTATTTTGCTTCGGGGAGAGTTCCATGGGCGTTGACCAACACGTTGAAGCTTGGAGATATTAGGAATAGTAGGTTAGGATATTCATGAATAGATTTTTCTGCTAGTCGACAGTATTTACGAACAAGTATTTCGGCGATGCGTAAGTCTAGCGGAAGCTCCCCAGCTTCTACAGCAAGGCTGTAGGTGGGGGAGGATCTGAAGGCTCCCGAAGATAATCTTAGTAGTTTATTGAATATTGGCTGTAGGGGGTATTAAGTTTTGTTCCAAACAGTTCGACACCGTACATAAGTTTCGATATACACACCGCATTGCAAATTTTCAATAGTGAAGATCGACTAGCCTTTGGTGCCAGAGAACGCGCAGTTTTTACTTCTGGGATGGGTTCGCCATCAATAACTATTGCTGATCTAGAATGTATTCCTCAGTGTCTTTTCTTTTGGCATACATATGGGATGTACAGATTTTGAAGCTGATAGGCAGAAACTTAACCTTCTTGCCTATGCATTACTGCATTTACTGCGGTCGAGAGTTGTCGGCGTACTGTTGAAATTTGTTTCGATGCGGCAATCAGGACAATGTCATCTGCTTACACCAGGATCCGAACATTTTCTGGCTACTGCTTCAAAGACTGAATTCATAGCTAGAAGGAACAATGTCACAGCTAGTACTGATCCTTGAGGAACACCGTTGTCTTGAGTTTTCCTGGATGAAAGAGAGCCGCCGTAGCATACCTGGAATCGTCGATCCTTCAAGTATTCGTTGATACCTAACTTCAAGCGTTTGCCGATGTTGATGTGGTTGAGTTGATTCAGTATATGTAATCGCCAAGTTTGATCACAAGCCTTACGAATGTCCAGTAGAGCAAATTCTAGATGTGTGTTTTGTTCGTTTAGCCTCCTCGAGGATTTCGTTCAGCTCAGCGGAAGTATGTCGAGGTGCCTCGGCCAGCCCGAAATGCATGCTGCCCTGATGTAGAATTTTGTTCATTTCAAGAAAGGTGGTGAGACGATGATTAACCATACTGTTCGTATATCTTGCGATGCAACTTAGGCGTGATTGGTCGATAGTTTTCCGCCGAACTTGGTTGGGAGCCGGGTTTTGGAATTGGAACGATTATTCCTTCTCTCCAGCGAGAAGGAAACTTGCCCTCCGCCCAGACACGGTTAAAACTTCGCAGCATTGCTCTTTTTCCGGAGATTGGCACATGGCGAATCATAGGGTAACCAACGATGTCGCTGCCAGTTGAGAACCCTTTGGCCACGTCGATTGCTCGCAAAAGCTCTGGCAGGCTGAAGCCACTGTCCAATACAACATTTTCTGCAATTGCTGAAAGGTTCGCGTCATTCTCGGTGTCTGGTATCTTCTCGGATGTCTCGGTTGCTGATGTTTCTTGAAAATAGTTGGCAAAGTGCTCGGCGACAGTTTCGTGATTTTGTTCGTACTTGCCATCTATGATTAGTCCTCTGAGTCCTGTATTCCTCTTTCGCAACGTTTGTTGTAATTGTTCCAAAGGACATCGGATGGAGGTTGTGGATTGAAGGTACTGCAAAATGTATCCCACGATTGTTTCTTCGCCATGATTATTGTTTTTCTTGCTGCACTTCGAGCTTGCTGAAATTCCTTTCGTGATTCATCTTTTTTGGGGTCAGTTGCATGAGTTCGTTTCAGTTTTCTTAGTGCCTTTCGACGTGATTTTACTGCTAGCTTTAATGTTTAAAGCTACCAAAAAATCAGTATTGAAAACTATCGCATTTTTGTATGGGACATACTGTAAGCATGATTTTGATTTGCCACTGTTGCTTCCAGATGACGTTAAAGCAGAAGATCATTAATAGCGTTATGTCAATTTTTACCGAAACTTTCCCGCACAGTGATCGGAAAAGCCTTTTTTCACGACGAAATTATTAACTCTTAAGAATTACGTTTCCGAATCATGGTGTCTTCTAGTAAGTTCTACCTAAACAAGTTGTCCATCATGTAGAGATAATTTTGTAGTTTTAGAATTTACCGCTAGGACAACGCCTTAGCTGTTGCTAACTTTTGAACGAAACACAATAGAGGGGTGAAGTCAAGTTTGTAGGTAATATAATTTTAAGCAACTTTGCTTAAGACACAATTTTTATAGCTCTTCATTCCACTATGATAGAGCTATTTTTCTGCATTAAGTCAGAGTGCCACTAAAATTTGACTAAGTCGAGTTATTAGTACGAGACACTGAAGAAGTCTGCACATTGTAGACGAAATACGCGTATCTGTCGAAGATAAGCAAAGGTAGTTGGAATTAAATGGAGATTACTAATTTTTCTTCTAATTTATAGTTACAGTTATTTTAGATAATTGGTAGTTTTTTTTTCAAATTTGACGATTTCAACATGTTCTAAAAATTGTAGAAATTATTAAGATACACATTATTGCTAAACACGGAAATGCTCTCTGGTAATCACATTATGATATAGGGTATGTGTCCCTTAACTCAGCCTATTATGCAACCATCGATTGCATTTTTTATTATAACTCATAAAGTTTTTAAGCTGCAAGCGAGATTCAACTTGTTAGACACTTGCTAAGATAAGTTTGATAAGACATTTGGTAGTATGTATGACGAAAAGTTCCACAACTCTTTTTATAAAGTCAGAAACATTCGAGGGATATGGATTTCATGTCGGACTATAGGCACCAAATTGGGTCTATTCATGGATGCAACTTCATCCCATTCGTTGGATTTATTACTAAATGCAGTCTTTGAACGGTTTTTTTTTCTAATTGAATGAATTAAGACATTACTAGTTGTATCCGATTTACTTAATACAACATTTCACAAAACAATCTAAAGTTAAATTGCCTTGAAACTCTTAAGTGATGTTCATATATGATTTATCAGCCATTCAATAATGAAAACATAATAATTCACTATACAATGATTTTGTTCCTCGGTTTGTGTTTAGATGAGCCACTTGAATGTTAACAATCGCAAATTCATGCACTTCCACTTGAAATTTTACCAATAACAACCTTTTTACTACGTTATTGATACAAAAGGCCATATTTGGGAACGTACAAAAAAAAAATATGTCCCCAACATTGGGTCTACGATTTTCTTATAAAATCATTGTTATTTTAGCTATGTGAACAGTTAGTTTGCAACGTGTAACTATTTTTTATACATTAAGACTGCATCACTTGCTTTATCGATTCAATTAAGCCAAATTTGGATCACTTGAAGACCGTGTAGATCATCTGTTCAGCTTAACTAGTGAAATCATGATGCCTCAATAGTTCAAGAATTCGAAAACTACACGGAAGTGAACAACTATAAGTTGATTAATATTATCTCAATTGATTCGGATTACATCGGTCATCCTAATAGCAACCTGATTTTGTTGATGATAGCTAAATTAATGACACATTTGGTACACAGGCCGAGTGAATGAGCTAGACTAACATTACATCCCCTTACCCTATGGTGATTCAAGTGTCTGTGTGACGTTATAATCAACAGGCTCAAAAGGATGGGCGGGTCCTGGCGGGGTCTCTGTGAAAGATTATCTTATGAACTAGTATTT
>JASCZW010016921.1:0-17877 GCA_034211315.2 Aedes japonicus | reverse complement strand
TACCAGTAGTTATCCGAGCAAAATGCAGAAGTTGTGGCCGTTGCTTGCGCAGAAGAAAACAGTTTCTGTCAAGCAGCTACCAAAACGCCGATTACAGAGTCGACCGCTACGCATTTCAGCCAGAGGTCTGCGTGGAACTGCACACCTTCGCCGATGCCTCAACATTTGCGTATGGAGCATGCACATTTGTTCGCTGTTCAAACGCCCAAGGAATCGTTAAAATCCGTCTACTGGCTTCGAAGAGCAAAGTCGCTCCTTTGAAACGACTGTCTATCGCCCGGCTAGAGTTGTGTGCTTGCGTGTTGGCTGCACATTTGTATCATCGTGCGAAGGAGTCTATCGGCGTTCACGTGTCGGGATCGTTCTTCTGGTCAGACTCATCAGTATATCAGGCGCCACCGAGTACAAGGAAAACGTTCGTTGCGAATAGGGTTGCGCAGATACAGCATTACACCCACGGAGGAAGATGGGATCACATATCCGGTTCAGAGAATCCCGCCGACCTTGTCTCTTGTTTAAGATTTCATCAGCCGCGATATTTGGAAGCATGATCCAGCTTGGTTGCCCCAACCTCAGCTCACGTGGCTAATTTCACAGTCAGTCGTCGAATCTATGGATCAATTGAAAGAAAAAACAGTCGTCGTATCGGTCCAAACAACGTCCCCCAAGAGAGCAACTTCAGCACAGAAATACTTACCGTTCAAAAGCTTGCCTGTGCGAATGCTCTTCTAATCAGATATGCCCAACAAGATGCCTTTAAGGAAGAACTAAAAGAGCTTCAGCGAGGACATCCAGTTTCGTATACTCGGCATCTACAACCATTTCTCGATTCAGCGAAAATCATGCGAGTTGGAGGTTGGCTTGATCTTTCCCAGCTTCCCTTCCAATCAAAACACCCTGCCCTCCTCCCAAAGAATCATCCGATTTCCCGGCTAATCTGCGAGCATCACCATCGTTTACTCCTTCATGGTGGCGGGCATCTTCTGCTGTCTACAATCCGTGAGGAATACGGGCCTCTCAATGGCAGAAACTTAGTGAAAAGCGTCGTCAGGAGTTGCGTTCGTTGTTCACATCGATCCTGCTCAGCAGCAAATGGGGCCGCTACCGATCTCGAGGGTTGTTCATAGTCGTCCGTTCTCGGTTATAGGTGTCCACTACGCTGGTCCCCTTAATGTGAAGCCGATTAACAAACGTTTCTGGAGGCAGCTCGTTGGTGGATTGGTTGCAGGTAAATTAACCCCCAGTAGTCCACACCTGTTGATGAGAATGGTCGAGAAGCCGTGATCCGTGAGGCAGGCAGCTCAGCCATGATCTGCACTAATAGCTTGGGTCGAGCTCGAACGCAGACGACGCAATTATGAACAATTCGACGGATCAAGCTCCTGGCCCCTAAGATCCAATACCGGAGTCGTAGGACCGAGAGAAGTAGCTGCGGTGCCCCATGTAGATACTGCTCATGCTGGTTTCGAACGAGAAGTGCTGATAATGGATGAGAAGACGGAAGTAGAATCTGTCTGCTGAAAGAAACGGATTGAACCATTTGATCCGAGAATGATTCTGAACTGGCTTGGAAGTCTTGAGTTGCTTCCATTCTTCGCCAAAGTGTTGCTGCCGGACCAGTCTGATTGATGTTGCTTCTGTTTCCTTCATTTCTTCCACACCGATTTGGTTTTCGGCCGGTCGCTGTTCCTTGACGTGCTGGCAGTTTCTGGCAAATCTGCGGCAGTTTGTAACTATCCGCAGCATTCATCGATAGCAGGAGAATCTCGTTGCGATTTGATAGACAAACGATGGTTCAGTGACGACGGTTGTCAAAGATGATGAAGTCTTGCGTGCTTCTAGAGAAACATCGGTGTCTTCTGCGGCGTCGATCAGGTGCATTGGCCATTCCTGTGTGTAGCATTGAAGCCATGGTGGTCCATGCCACCATAGATGTGGTCTGCGGGATTTTCCTGGCCAGCGATATGATGCCAGTTCTCCGTAGCCAGCTGAATTTCCGAGTCCCGGTTGGCCCCGAATGTTGTCCAAGTGGATAGTGTTGAATTCAACCAACTGAACCCATAGACCCAAAAGAAAGTTTTTGCTGCTAGTTGAAGAGATGACTTTACCTTTTGAAAGAGCTGGGATGCAATGAGAGCTCCACATAGTTCCAGCCGCGGAATGCTTTGCTGCTTTAAGGGAGCCACTTTAGATTTCGTTGTCAGCAGAGCTACTTTAATCGTGTTTTCCGCATTCGTAGATCGCACATAAGCACATGCTCCGTACGCATGCTGTGAGGCATCCGAGAAAAAATGACCCAAGTAGCACACTACGAGCATAATTAGTTGTAGTAACTTGATTATGACTTAGCAAGTCATATTTATGTTATCTCAACTGAATGGCAACAAGTGTGCTACTGGGGGAAGTCAAGAGTGGAAGTTGCGAGTAATAGGTGGCACATCGTTCCTTCATGACTGGTGGAAGTTCTTCGTCCTACCCCCAGGTGTTTCCGTCATCGTGTTTTGTGGCCCACAGAGACTGCATATAGATGTTTGCAGTGGTGACGACTGGGCCTATCAATCCGAGAGGACCGAAGAGTTACGCAACGAGAGACAGTGCAGTTGACTTAGTGAGTGATGAGATGGTGCTAAGGGAAGGAAGGTCGATGAGGTATTGGATGATATCAGAGGCCGGTTCCCAATGAAGGCCAAGTGCTTTGATGCATTGATCACGTTGAAGGTCTTCAGATGACATGAGAGCTCGGTTTTCCGGAGGTACACCATCGAGGATGGCTTCTTCGTTTGCAGTCTATCTGCGCAACGAACTGCTTCAGTACATCGAGTTCAACTGTTCGTAGTTGTATTTCAGCGACGCTAGTCCGTAAGTCATCGAGTAACCCTGATCTAGCCTCGAGTTTTTCAGCCTCAGGTTCAGACGTAGAGGTAAATCCATCGATGCGTCGCCATAACGATGCGTTGCCGGAATGTCAGTCAATCGATGATCCACTAGAACTTGCCGGTACATTTTTTTGCATCGGCGATGAGCAGAACAGGATGCTTTCGTGAGCGTATGAGAATGGATCTCAGGTCTTCTTGGACGATAGGACCGACCATTACAGCGTTGTTTTGGGACAGGCCCGTTGCTGATTTGCATGAGGCGTCAAAAACAACGCGTACCTTTGTCATTGTGCTGTCTTCTTTAAATACAGCGTGATGCGGAAGTTGATAATTCGGTGTCGGTAAACAGTCAGGTTGTTGAACACGTGCTATGTGATCAAGGTCATAAATTCACAGTATTGTTTTCTCAAGTCTTTGTTGCGGGTGAGTCGACGTTCCAGCAGATGAAAGCGCCTAATTGCCGTGTTGCGGTCGTCGCTTAAGTTGGCCAAAACATTCTCCTTTACTGGCAGGCGGACTATATTTCGCCCTTCGGGATTGCGGGAAACGTTTTGCTGAAAACGCCGTTCACATGCAGCTTCTTCAACGGAGTAGCACGGTGAGGATTCATCTTCTTCCAAAGACCAAAATCTCTCCATCATTTCAGGTAGGCTTGACATCGTGGCAACGTTGGCGACAACTGGAGCGATTGTATGGCAGTGTGCAGATCGACCGAGAGTTGAGTTCACGAGAACCGGCAGAGCTTCACCAAGTTGAATTCTGCCCGACGGTTTGAAGATGTCCAAAAACACTTCAGCGCCTAAAATGAGATCGACCGGGTTAGCTTGATAGAAGGCAGGATCAGCGAGCTGCAGTCCTGGAGGAATTTTCCACGACGTTGTGTCAATCGAAGAAGACGGCAAATCAACGGCGAATTTAGGAAGAACGAGAAATTCTGCAGCTGAGCGCAAAATCAGAAATGCAAGAGCGAACGGTTGAAATAAACTATTGTCGCGCTTGAGTAGTTGACCGACCGATTCCCGCTATGGGAACCGAGATTTTCTTTCTGTGAACAGTTATCGATTGGGACAGGGTTTCCGAAGTGAAGCAACACTTGCTGCCTGAATCCAAGATCCGCTCTTGCAGCGTGTTGAACTCCGTTATCGTCTACTAAGATGACCACGGCCATGGCTAGAAGAACGCTGTTGCTCCCCGTTCCTGCTGAAGCATACCTGGTTGGTTCGATGGCTGTTGCGGAAGCGGTGGAAGTAGAGGACTGAGCGCTTGACTGTGTCGGGGAATAGTTGACGATAGGCGGTTCGCACTTCGCTTTTCCGGAACCTGAACCGTCGTTGGTGCAAAGTTGAGTATGATGACGGCTGCGGCATTTCGGACAGGAGCTAGATAATGAACAATCTCCACAAGATGTCCATTCCGCAAACAATTGCGGCACAGCTGATGGCGTCGTACTTCTTTCTCCTTCTCCTCCACGCTGAGGTTCGAAAAGAATGAGCACATGTATAAGGGTTGATGATCGATGCACAAGAAACACTTTCGAGAGTTGAACTGTGCTGCACCGTGACTGGAAACTGAACGGCTGGTTGGCTTCTTCGGTTTGTTGGCGACTGGAATCTCTGCAGTCTTGCTCTGGATGGTTTGGAGTACATTTACGCGTCGTTGGATGAATGTGGTAAGGGCGTGAAACGAGACAATGTTTTGGGTGGACGCATATTCCTCCCAGTCTCTTCTCGTTGTGGGGTCCAAACGAGTGCTGAGCATTCGGACGTAAAAGATCCCAGCACTGGATTTGTTCACCGAATTGTTGAAGCACTTTCACATAAGAGTCAAATTTCTCTACTAGTGAGTGGAGTACCGTTGCTGACTCCCGCTTGATGGCTGAAAACTCGAACAAAGTGTCCACGTAGGTCTGCTTCAAACGCAAGGGGTTTTGATAGTGATCCTCAAGCAGCTTTCAGGCCACCATATAATTATTTGCACTGATCTGGATTGTTTGAAGGAGTTTGAGGGCATCTCCAGCTAAGGATGAGCGCAAATAATAATATTTCTGGATACTTGAGAGATCAGTCGACGAGTGGACCAGCGAAACGTAAAGATCGTGAAAGTTGAGCCAGTTGTCAATGTTGCCGTTAAATACGGGAAGTTTTACGTCGGGGAGGCGTACATGAGAAGCCGGTTGAGCTGAAACTCGAGGAAGTTCATGGTGTAACAGGAGTTTTATTTCCGGCGAGGAGAAAGGGGTCACTTGGTAGTATGCAGTTTCGAACTCGCTTCGCAGCTTGAACTGCTCTTCTATGCCCGCTTTGGCGAGCGATTTCAACTCCGATTGTGTTTTGTTGTAGTCCACCCAGATCGTCGTGCGGTTATCCAGCCGCACTGGAATTTGGTGGACGTCATTGTCCGGGTTGTAATTCTCCGTGAAGATTTTGATCAAGGCGAAGGACGTCTGGAGGCTGCGCTGACGCAGCTTGAGTGTCTTGATTCGGCGTCCATAGACATGTTGATCTTGAAGTCAGTGCCTTGTATGACTGAAATATAGCAGCAACCATGTTGAACCTGAGCTCGCAGCCGGGATGGATGAAGATGGCTGCCAGGTCGTACACAGGCCGATTAATAGAGTTTGTCTTTCAGAATACAGAAGATGGCGAAAGGATCCACGAAATAAATCACGTTTCTGGATAGACGGAGTGTCAACGTCTATCCGGTTCAAAGCACCAGATGAATAGACACAGCGAGAGTGGCTGAATAAATTTCGTTCGGTTTGTTTCGATTCCTCTATATTCAAAACTTACTTCAATATATACTTCGTTAGCTTTACTTCAAGTAAACAATAATACAAAAGCGAACTACCTTTCTTTGTCGAGGCCTTTAATAGTTGCTCCATCGGAAAATATGTTGTCTCGGAATGTGTAGGAGGCAACTATCTGTCAAATCGATCACTGCCATGTTTCATTGCTGTTGACCTAATTCGGGTAGTTGAATGCAGCGACTTATAAATGGCGGTGAATATCTCTTCGTATACGAACAACTGCCAAAAGGTATTTCACAGTCTTGCATCACCTGACCAATTGTGTAATTCAAGCAGAGCTAAAGTGAGGTTAAACATCGTCGTATCTAAAACTGAATTTGGTAATAACTTTCTAGCTATGTTTCCTACTGTACGGAATTGATCAGTATCGTCATTATCGTCGATGATCAATTACTTTTAATCAGACAGCTCGAAAAACCATTCTGAAATAGCGCCATCTACGACGTTTAATCTCACTTTTACGTTACCTGGATTCTTCCATTACCAAAGTATGTCTACTGCCACTTGCGGAATCGATCCCCGAAGAAGATCAACGGGATTCTTCACTTGCAGACCAGCACTACGAGCAACGAGGATGAATTTTTAGCTGAAAATAGAAGAAATTAAATTATTAGAATAATACTTACCTGAGTTAATCACCGTTTTGTAAATGTTTGCTATTGATAGTTAATCGAGGCGCCGGGTATGTTGGTAACACTGACAGCACGATGCACGTTCTCAGCTAATAGCAGGTGCAAACGGGCGTAACCAGGGATGCCATATTTACAGACATGTCTGTAAATTTGCAGACTTTTCATTTTTGTTGCAGAGCTTTCCAACGATGCAGACATTTAGCAGACTTTTTATTTATGTTGCAGAGTCTTACAGACATTTAATTTTTTTCTTCAAATTTCAAATAAAAGGTATATCAAAATTTCGGATTTAAAACGTACAAGGATTTAAACAGTATTGTAGATACGATAAGAAGCTTTGTTGATTTTTTTTAAATATCATAGGTATCATTTAAAGTAGAAATCCTCTAAGAAACGAAAGCGGTGGGCCACTTGGAGATACAATGGGTTCGCAGATAAGTATCGTAGAGGCCCTTTCTGAGGGTAACATGGAGTCCCTACTTATGGTAGTGTTCAATCCCATGCGAAAAATGATTGTCAAAGCGTTGGTAATATTGGTCCTTTGCCATTAAGTCACAACGAAAATCAAGGTTCACAACAATACAAATTATATTTGATAAACTTACCGTAAAAAAGGGGTTGCTGAATATTTGCTCTAAAGCCCAGTCGGTTGCCACTCGGGGGGCAGAACAACAGTAGAAGTTCTGAGCTATTGTAATAAATCTTAAAACTCTGAATTTTCCAAAGTATTACTAAATGCACCATTTCAGTATATTTGTGCTAGGGATTTAGAAATATGTCTCTAAATTAGTCCTAGATTCCTTGAAGTATAGAAAAAAAATACCCACAATTTAGGGTACGTCCTGGAAAGTTTAGAAGGCGACTTCCCAGAGCTTCGGGAAGATAATTCCCGAGGAAGAGACTTCCTAAAAAAACACAAAAAACTTCTACGATGGTCAGGTAAAAACTTTTCAGAAGTTTTGGGAGCAAGCAGTCCAAGCAAGAAGAACCTTCAAAAATTCAGGACCGAACATTTGCTGAAGTTCAAGATCATACTTACCAGAATTTCAGGGCAGAACTTCCCCAAGAACCAGGAGAAGACTTATCAGAGCTGCAGGACGAAGTGGAGAGAAGAGGACTTCTTTGAAGTTAGGAACTTTTCAGAGGTTTTGAAGTTCATCCCAGAAATTCAAGATTGAAGTACTAAGAAGTTCAGAAAAAAAGCTTCCCCAAATTTTAGACGGTAACAAGGAAGGGCACTAACTTTAATTTCTCAAAATATCAGGAAAAAAATTCCCCAGGAAATGCAAGGCAGATTTTGCAAAGCTCAGAGGAGAACATTTCAAAATTTCAGAATAAAGATTTCTCAAAATTCTTTAGAGAGAACAGAATTAATCTTTCCAGGAGCATTGGAGGTAATTCTTTCTAATTTGAGCACAAATTTCCCAATAGTTTCGGAACAAACTTCCTCAAAGTTATGGAGAAAACTTCTTAAAAGTTCAGAAGTCCAGGGAGAAACTTCAGGAACAAATTTTAGGGAATTTTCCAAGAAATTTTGGAGACGGTTTTCCCAAAGTTTCAATAAAAATTTCCTCGCAGTTCAGTATGGGACCAATCAGAAGTTTGGAAAGAATGAGCTCAATAAGACCTGTAGGATTAAAAAGATTTTTTTTCCGAAAACTCAGTAAAGAACTCCTCAGAAGTACATAAGTTCCGAAGAGACCAAAAGTTTAGATGTAACTACCGAGAAGTGCTAGAGAGCGTCCCTAAAGTTTCGAATCGAACATTGCAGCATTTCAGAGTGAGAACTTCTCAAAATTCAGAAAATCCCAGATGTTCAGGTAGATACTATTG
This sequence comes from Aedes japonicus, assembly GCA_034211315.2. Lineage (NCBI taxonomy): Eukaryota > Metazoa > Arthropoda > Insecta > Diptera > Culicidae > Aedes > Aedes japonicus. The sequence continues at coordinate 9,730 of JASCZW010016921.1, read as the reverse complement.
ATAAAATCAGAAAGAACCTATCCAGAAGTATAGGGTGAGCTTTCTAATAGTTCAAGCAGGAACTTCTCAGAAATTCAGGAGCAAACTTCCCCGAAGTTCAGGAGAATACTCCCCTGAGGTTCAGAAGAGAACATCTCGGAAGTTCAGAAAAGAACTTTTCTTGACTTCAGGAAGAAACTTTATACAACTTTAAGAAGATTTTCCAAGAAATTTTGGAGAGTACTTTCCTAAAGTTTTGCGGAAATTTTCCTCGTAGTTCAGGATGAGACTTATCAGAAGTTTAGAAAGTAGCTATGTTCAGGAAAAAACTTACCAAATGTTTCTGGAGCGTAAGGTTGGGTTCTTAAATGTGAATTTCGAAGAAAATAAGAAGTGACTGCCAGGAAGTTCATGAGGAATTGTGTCTGACGTTCAGGAGGAAACATACAATCCAAGAAAAAGATGCAGAAACGTTTACATAATCACACATATAGCGAAAATGACATAACTTGCTCTCTTATTACGTCTCCTCATTGAAAGAAGTCTAATTTTGTTAAAAAAAAAAATTACAGACTTTTATAGACATTCCCAGACATATCAAATTTTTATCACAGATTTTTGAAAAATATATCTGGCATCCCTGGGCGTAACTTTGAGTTTTTTCTAGCCTTCCTGACAACCGCACCCAATCAGCTGATTACGTTGTTGCCCGAAAAAAGATCAAACCCATCCAAACCCGAAGTAGTCCTCATCATCGCTAGTCAGTTGCACTTGAACCTGTAGTGTGCACAGTTGAAAAATAACCGTTGTCTTGTGAGACCCTTTTTATCGTGCCTGTGCTTGCCTGTGTTGTCACTGCTCACCGTTCAGCTATCTCGAAACACAACGTTGGACCTTCTTGTTTTCAGTAAATGCCAGTACAATGTATACATGAAGTTCCTATTCGCAGAAATTTTCAAAAGATCTTAAAAACTCATCAAATTTTCATGTGCATGTTTAACCCCTTCTGGGGCAATAAATCAACATCTCTCAACTACTGCCAAGCATCTCTTCATTTGTTCCGATAAAAAATGATGACCCATCCATCGATTATCATAACAACGGAGGTCGACGGCAAGACATGATGCATGGCCGTTATTTATGCGACGCTATTTCCCATCCCGCCAAACCCTTGGAAGTATGCCCACCGATTTCCGACACCCCCTTGAGCTGGACACAAATTTCGCCCATAAATCAGCCATCCCTCATACGCCAACCAACTGGAACACGCAATCGTCATCGTGAATCGCGCTGTTGTTGCTGCTATTCTGTCTTGGAATGGGAAGCCACTCCAGAATTCAAGTGCCGTCCAACCCCCCGAAAAAAAAAATCCGACGTCGTTGTTGTCATCCTCAACGGATGGCCAACTCATAAAATCACTACTGACTGGTAGCCAGCAGTAGTCTCTCGGAGGGGAACGATTTTTTTTTATTATCGCCAAAGCGATATCTCCCGCTTCGTTGCGTCTAATTTGGACCAATTCCTCCAAGAATCACCCTTCACTGACCGAGGCTTATCTACATCCTCTTCATTTCCCCGTCGTGGCTCACTGAACGGAACCGGACAAACAAATTCCTCCGGCGAGAATTGCATGTTGAATCGGATCTCGGTCCGAAGGGGCAGGGGTGAGATAACGCTTGAAGGATCATAAAAAATACACAATGCTTAGCAGAAGCTGCAAAAGGGTCACGGGAAGATCGAACCCGGCTAAAGTGGATACATGTCGCATTAGGACAACGACGACGACGGCGATGACGACAACAGCGTACCGTTCGGAATATATTTGTTCCAATTCATAAATAATAAAATCAATTCCTTCTCCGTTTCCGCTTTTCCCCGTTTGTTTGGTTGGTGCCAATAAACTATATGACTTCAAGGATGAACCAAGGAGCCAGAAGGGGAATAGTGCAGTGAACGAGGCTGTCTCCTGATCACGATAGAGTTGTTTTCGTTCCGTAGACTGACCGTGGAGAGCTGTTTGTCTAGCTAAGTAGCGAGTTGCTTTCTTTTCCCGGCCGAATTGACCTTTCTTCGGTTGGCAGGGAGCATCGAGCATGCTTAGCCGCACAGGGACAAACGGGATGAGGAAGGGGGTTCGGTCTTGGAAATGATATATTTTTTATCGTTTATTTATACGCTTTCCCTTTTCTTCGGATTCGACCAGTTGGATGGATTTTGGGGTATTCTTGGGCAGTGGTGTAGCAGGGACGGCAGAATGTTTCTTCTTTCGTCTTTCTTAGCGTTTCAAGCTCATTACTTTCACGATTTGCTTTTTGCTTACTCAAAACTTAGTGTTCTAAATGCACTTCTACAGTTGTTAATTAGGAAATTTCGATTCCAGATACTGTTTTTGCATTAGTATGGTTGCGTGGCAAGTGCAATCATACTCTATTATGCCCAAGGAGTTGATAAATTTTCCTCAACGAACCAGACCGACCTAAACAACCTAGCCACCTCCAGTATAGTGTTGCTTTGTAGCTGCGCCTTTGCCAGCTGAGCTAAGGGAGGCTCTCTTAAATGTCTTTTAAATACGTAGCTAAGTAATACCTTAGGATAGGAGCTCATCACATGTTTGTTTTCAAATGTTAGCGTTTCGTTTCTTTGAGACAGCTCAAAAAATATGCAACACACAGAATCTGATAACTGGGGTTTTGAAGTATTTTAAGTCTTTTTAAAGTTTTTCAAAATCAAAGGTGCAATCCGAACGGAACTAGCTTAGTTTCGAGAGTAAAAGAACATGAAAAGAAGCGAACAAACAAACAGACGTTGTGGAATAGCGGATTCAGTGCAACATCAGAAGACGAAGAGAATGTTTCGGAATAATCCTGAACTGTCTGATAGAGATTAGATCCATGGAGGCTAGTAGATGACGTTTGTAAACAGTTAAGAACCCAAAATACAACCTGATAGGTAAGGTAAGGTAAGTATTCAATTCGGATTAAGGCAGAGCTCAAATAGACAAGAAGACGCTGAATGAGGCCATGGAGAGGAAAATGGCCAGAGTATTCAAGATGCCGAAGAGCCCCAAAATCTACGTATGGGCAAGAGGGGTTGCAAAACGCCAGGGAAAGTGAAAAGTTCCGAGAAATCAAAGCAGGATGAAGGCGGGTTAGCAGGAAGCGGAATTCAGTGGATGGCGGACCATAATAAGGTTTTGAGAAAGAATGAAGAAAATAAAACAGGAGAGAACCCAAGTAGCACATTACGGTCATTATTAGTTGTAGTAACTTGATTATGACTTAGCAAGTCATATTTATGTTATCTTTACTGAATTGCAACAAGTGTGCTACTAGGGAAGAAGATAGAAGAAAAGCAAATGATAAAAAGAGGAAAGAGAACTCGAACGAATGTTAAGTTTGCAAGACACTATCCTTAGGCAATTACCGCTATCAAGGAGCATCACTTCGTTGACGACTACCTTGACAGCTTCAAGACAATCGACTATGCATTACAGGTAGTGAAAGACGTGAAACTTGTCTCATCGAGGTGTGGTGTAGTTCGCCTCCACGTGGTGCACCTTGGAAACTTTAAGTTCCCCCTTAACGGATAAAGGAACCTAATGGCTTAACAGACTATAGAGGGTGCGCCATTGGGGTCAATGTCAGTAAGACCCCAATTACGGAAACTGGCTTATTAACGGAATCACTCCACGGTACCACAACTTTGGGATGGCACCTATGTCGTCTTCCTAAGTACTGTCACGTGACACTTACGGGAAATGGCGAGGTTTCATGCGGCATAGGCTGTCTCCGTCTTGGCAGGCCTTCAGTACGTTCCATCTCCGCCGACCGGCTTTGCTAGCCGGGCGGGAGTAGGCTCAGATGCCCATCCTGAGCTAAGCCGATCTAACTCTGAACGCGGTGTCCCCATGAAGGCCCACGTCAAGCCTAGCATGGCCTATGCAAGCCCCAAGCTTGCATAGATTACCATGGGATCACTATGACGACTACTTCACGTGGTTATGGATAGCGGCTGAAGGGGGACCCAACAGCATGGAGCAAGCTCCAAATGAAACGACACAGAGGGAGGAGGCGAAACCGTTTGCCAAAAGAGGCCACCTGGTAAGAAGGCAGGATCTGGCGGCGGCAGGATCTGGCGGAAGCGTGACAGCCTCGTAAGCAGGGGTCTTTGGTAAAACTGGAGAGGGAGTGGATCTTCGGTAAAACTGGAATGCGAGAGGAGTCTTTGGTAAAACTGGAGTGCGATAATCGACTTTACGTCGTTTCGCAACAACATCAGCAGGATGGGCTGAAACAAGCTGAGATAATGATCTGGAATATTTCACAGGCCGAGGCATTCCTTGATGAACTCTTCATTTTGATAGAAACGCATGGTTCCCCTATGTGCGTCATCGACGCGTCGAAAAATCCAGCTTGATCTACCGAAACTGGCCTTTCCTTGACGAAAATAGTGTACTTCGGCTACGTGGAAGAATCGGCGCGACAACCTTTGCAACCGCCGATGCTAAGTGCCCCGCGATCCTTCCTAGGCAACATCTTATTACGTTCCTCATTACATACTGGTACCATCGCCGTTTCTGCCACTCAAATCGAGAGATCATTGCCAACGAGATGCGATAACACTTTGAAATCTCTAAGCTACGCTCACTGGTTAAGAAGGTGGCTAGAAATTGCCAAGTCCACCTGCGATGGCACCGCTCTCTGCAGCCCGGTTCGTATGACCATTCACCTTTATCGGAGTGCACTATAATGGACCAATACTGGTTAAAGTTGGGAGGAGCCACGCCAAGAGATGGGTGGCTTTATTTACCTGGCTCACAGATCACGCAGTATACTTGGAAGTAGTCTACAGCTTGACTACCGAGTCTTGTATTATGTCAGTTCAACGTTTCATTGCACGGTGGGGGTCTCCAGCCAAATTCCATTCGGACAACGGGACATGCTACCAAGGTTCAAGCCAAGAGTTGCAAAAGCAAGGGACAGAAATGCGGAATAACGCACTGGCTACCACGTTCATGACTTCCCAAACTCGATGGCGCTTCATTCCACCGGCCACCCCACATATGGGAAGAGCATGGTAGCGCCTCGTTCAATCGGTCAAGGTGGTGATCGGTTCCGTAGCTGATGCTCCCCGTAAACCAGACGTCGAAGTCTCAGAGGCGATTCTACTCGTGGCAGAGGCTTTGATAAACGCACGTCCACTCACATACATTTCACTTCATTCGTCGGACGAGGAAGCTCTCGCCCCTAACCATTTTCTTCTGGGGTCTTCCAATAGTGACAAGCATCCGCCAACAGAACTGGTAGATTTGCCAACTATTTTAAGGAGTAGCTGGAGACTTGCGCAAGACATCACACAACGATTCGGGGCAAGATGGGTGAAAAAGTATCTGCCGGTAATCACCCGTAGATCGAAGTGGTTCGAAGAGGCCCGGGATATAGCAGGAGCTTTGGTATTGGTTGTGGGTGAAACAGCGAAAGACTAGTGGACTCGAGGACGAGTAGATTCCCGGACACGGCGGAAGAGTACGCCAGGCTTGGTTCCGGACGGCAACCGGAGTTCATTGACGGCCAGCAGTGAAGTAAGCAGTCCTTGACGTGTTGGAGAGAGGTGCACCCATACCGGAAATCGTTAGGAACCAGTGTGCAACTAGTGTTCACGGGAAGAGGGATGTCACGTCACCCCCCTGGCACAGCTCAACTGTGGCTTAAAAGGCCTGTGGTCATCATGGTGGTCAGTTGACGTTCAACCAACACAATGACCATTAAAACGGTGATTGTTGTAAATAGCTGAAAAGAAGAAAGACAATGTATGGCTGTCCAACGGATTGAACACCACCATGACTAACTGTATTGATGTGCAGTAGTGAACGAGCATGCTATTCTTAACCTAATGAAATTGATTATTCTTATCTTTAAGGATCTCCCTTAACCGTGGAAAAATTTAGTGCTAGTAATTCGCATGTGTTTGGTTAAGTTACTACAAGATAGTGTTCAGTAGCGTATAGTTAAGTCGTGATAGTGTGGTGTGGTTCACGTGCAATCTGCACTCAAAGCGAATGTCCAAAATTTGACTAACAGGCCAGGTTTGATATGGTTGTGAAACAATTGTGTATATTCTGAAAGTCGAATGATTCGAAACGAGTCGCCCTTACTTGATATATCGGAAATCGTTGAATTGTCTTGTGCTTAAATTCGCACGGAGAGTTGCTCCACTCGATTTGACAAATGTCGACTGTTTACTGAATAAATTTACTGTTTTCAGGAAAGTTTGTTGTAAAATTGTAAAATTGTTATAAAAATTACTCTAAGCTTAATCTCGAGATTATTGCTTCATGGCGCTAGTGTTCATGTGAACTTTATGTAATAACTGTATTTTGATATCTAGATCATGAATTCATTGTTTTCAGGAAATGTATTCGAGTAATCATGGTCTCCCAGACGGTCGACTTAATAACGTTGGCCATTAAAGGACTTTTTCGGATGGTGATAAAAAAAGCTAGGACAGGTAATTGCTTTTGATAAATTTCCCATGGAAGGTAATTATTTAAGCTTACTTACAACAAAATTCTAGGCCCTGCGAGCGACCTTCTGGCAGTTAACCGAAACATTCGCCGTGGCGAGACGAAAACATGCGTGTAGGCATGTTTTTGAGTCACTTTTTCGTTTTATTTATCAATTCCTCCGCAGCTTGCACGACAAATTTGTTGGAGTAGATCTTACGCTTCAGGTTGGCCCAGAAATTCTCGATGAGCCGACGCCAGATCCAGCCAGAACACCGCGTCTTTGCCCTTATACTATTTCTTGATGAACGACGCAACTTTCGGCAGGCATTTTTTACTAGAAATTAGCCCATTCACGGCCTGGCCAGGACGAAAAAGAGCGGCTTTGACAACCCCTTCTAGCTGATTGGCAGCCACAGCAGCAGCTTCTTGAGGAGCTTGGTGTGTGAAATGAACTTCACCTCGAAACTCATCACCTGCAGCTCCGAAACCAGTGAACGTGACTTCCGCTTCCTGATATGTATGTTCATGTTTGACAGGTACTTTTTCACTTTTTGACCGGTTGAACTGACCTCCCGGTCAAGCGCACACAGCTATTTAGCCACTTTTCTCTTGGTCTGCCTCTTCAGCATCCTTTGGAGCTTCTTGTCACTCAGGGTCGTCGGCCGTCTGGAACCAGGCTTTCTTTCGATGCTTCGATTGTTGTCTCATAGTACCAAGATGTTGTAGATGCCACAACGGGCGTATTTATCGTCCACAAAGTGCCGCACGATGTCCGTTTTGGACGCGACGGGGTGCCGTTCTTTGAACGCGCACACTTCTGAACGGAGTGGTTTCACTGTTTTTGCCATCACGGTTAGAGTTCGACTGGTAGACCTGTCAAATTTTATCTTCCGACTTATGGGTTACCATGACTTACGCTGCATGGGCAGTTTCGTCAGTGCGGGTGAAGGTAAACCCACGAAACATCGGCAATTTTTGTCCAATGTTAGTTCGGAATTATTCCAACTGCGATCCGTCACCTTAGATGGCAAAATGTGCACGCTTGATCATGTTCAAATACTCAAATACCGCCAATGGCACAGAGCAGATCTAGCGATTTGAAATTTCTGTTTAACACTTCCTAAAGGCAACATGTGACTGAAATCAATTTCCAATAAGAAATTTTGAAAGACTCAACTCCCAATGTTCTCGATTTTGTTTCTCTTGTCGTCATTTACTTCTACAACCTCAAATAAAAACCCGATAAGGTGTTGGGTTCACGGAAGTTTTTCAGAGAACTTCCTAGAAGTTCTTCAGAGAAATTCAGGGAAGTTCTTCAGAGACCTTCAGAGATGTTCTTCAGAGAACTTCAGGGAAATCCTTCAAAGAACTCCAGGGAAGTTTTTCCGAGAACTTCATGGATGTTTTGCAGAGACGTTTTAAAAATTAGTCCAACTGAGACTAGTAGATAGCCAAGACAATCCTATAGGTGCGATCAATTGGTTTGCAGTTCATCCGACATCGATGAACAAAACGAACTGCTTCCTATCCAGTGATAATGTTGGATATGCGGCAATTCTGCTGGAGCAAGAAATGAATCCTGACAGTTTGCCAGGACAAGGAAAATTCGTGGGTGCAATGGCAGCATCGAATTTGGGAGATGTTTCTCCGAAAGTAATGGGACCAAAGTGTGAGAATCGCCTGTATCGCCTCAGGACCTGGCAGGGGTGCAATTTTTCAGCAATTCAATGTGAAAGAGAGAATTTTTTTTTTCAGTGCAAGAATATCGAAACTGACGTGATGAAAATGAACCATCAACACAGCCAAAGCTCCAGAGCCACATGTGTCATTTTCATACCTGCACTAAAAACAACGAATGCTACTGTGGGACAGCGTAAGGTTCACTCATGAACCATGTTTATGTGTGTCGCAGAAGCTCTGCAAAAGCTTCATGCATTCAGTGTTTTCTGTCACTCGAGCATTCCGTTCATTGAGATAAACGCAAAAGTCTGATCAGTATCAGACCAAATGAGTGAAATTATCAAAAGCGGTTGAGAAAAAAAAAGTTGTGTCGAATTTATACAGCCTAGAAAAAAAGCGTCTAGGAAGCGGACTATTGATCAGACACTCACCCAAATTGCCCAAATAGCACTTAGCTTTGCTACTTTCTCAGTCATTCATTTCTGAACTGAAAAAAACATTTCTATCAGTTTCAGTGAATTCTTCTGAAATTGACAATGACTTCTGAACTGGGTTATGAATTCTAAAAGCTCATGAATCAAAATCAAAACAGCCTGGACAATGTTGAATGAACTAGCAAAAAAGCTTCACAGATTTCATCAAGTGAAAACGAAAAATCGCACCACTGCCAGAGAGATTTAGGGAATTTTTCCAGAGAACTTCAGAGCAGTTCTTCAGAGAACTTAAGGGAAGTTCTTCAGAGAACATCAGGGAAGTTTTTCAGAGAACTTCATGGATGTTCTGCAAAGAACTTCGGGGAAGTTCTTCAGAGAACTTTAGGGTTGTTCTTCACAGAACTTCAGGGAATACTTTCAGATAACTGCAGGAATTTTTCTTCGAGAACTTCAAGGAAATTCTGCAAAGAAGTTTAGGGAAGTTCTGCAGAGAACTTAAGGGAAATTTTGCACAGAATTTCAGGAAAGAGATTCTACAGAGATTTTCAGGGAAATTTTTCAGATACTTCCAAGAAACATCTTCAGAGAACTTCATAGAAAATTCTTCAAAGAACTTCAAAGAATTTAATGAAACTTCTGCAAAGAACTTCAATTCTCTGAAGAACATTTATGAATGTTCTCTAAAAAACTTCCCTGGATTTTTCTGAAGAACTTACTTGAAGTTTCCTGTAAAACTTTCCCTGAAGTTCTCTATAGAACATCCCTAAAGTCTTCTGCAGAATTTTCCCTAAGTTTTTTGTAAAACTCCCTCGAAGTTCTCTAATTTTTTTTCTGAAGTTCTGTGAAAGAATTCCCTTGAGTTCTCTGCAGAACTCTCATGTTGTTTTCTCACGGAATTCCCCTAAGTTTTGTGAAGAACTTCTCTGAAGGACTAAACCAATGTTGTCAGAAGAACGTACCAAAAATACCCATATTGGGGTAATCAGCCTCTTGTGTGCACTAGAGACAAGTATTAATTGCATAGTTCACAGGCAGATGAGCGCTGCGTAGTGAGATAATTCTGAACTTTCAAGTGTGCCAGCTTAAAACCTGAAGGCCATGTTCTACTGAACAACTTTCCTGAACTTCCTTT
>JASCZW010016920.1:0-17874 GCA_034211315.2 Aedes japonicus | reverse complement strand
TCGTGATTTGGGCGGAATAGTCTTTGTAAACAAACACCCCTAAATTTAATCGGTGTGTTTTTGGTTACCAAATTTTCAAAACTTGGAACCTCAGTCTTGACAACTATAATTTCAACCATATGAAGGAACGCAACCTCTAGTTATGATTCGGTTTATTTGGTTTGTGACAGTTAACTTTTATAGCCAGGAAATCGGCAGTTTACATATATGTTAAAAAGTCTGATTTTGTCTAAGCTGTTTTGGTTTTGTGGATAAAAAAAATAAGAAATTAGAATCATGTACTAAATGTTTGATCCAGTTTAATTTAAAATAAATACCCTAACGATATAACATCGATCAATGGCCTAGCATTGATTGAATCTATGGCGTTCAATCGAATGACATTTGGTCGAAATCTTAGAAAAAGTTTGGCTAAAGATTAGCATAGTGAAACAATCTTCAGGGGCACTGCATCGCTGTGAACTACATGTAGATGCATCATAGTACCATACAATTTTGTACATCTGACAATTTTGACATCTGACAATTGAAATCGACAAAGATTTTCCATTAGGGCCTAACTGACAAACGTAAACAATGGTTTCTTCCTTGCATTTGGAACCGACCTTGGAAACTTGGCTCATCAATCTACCACAGCTATTTCGAAGAATATACCTCACCTACCCAATATACCTACCTGAACGTAATAGAAGGCTTGGGTGTAAAATGTTCGTCAAACTTTGTTTTGATTACTTCGACGTCAATTCCTTGATCTGGCTGTAAATTATCTAAAATTTAGAAACAGTCTTCCCCTATCACACTCATTAGCGTTGCCGCCTGCACCTCATTCGATTTTTCCAACAGCTGCGTGGCCGTTGCAAGCCACGAAGATTCTTGTGAATTTCTAGTTATACCAAATAATTTCACCACGCGGTTACGTTTATGTGTTGCTTATGTTTATGTGTGTGTGCTCCCAAATGATTTCTCCATAATTTTTTTAAGAAAGTTTTATAGAATTTCCCAAAGATTCTATGAGAAGTATTTAGACATTCCGACTGGCGTTTCTATAAGTATTCTTCGAGAGTTTGTAGGCATTCTTTCAGGAGTTTCTTCTGGCATTTCATCGGCAGTTAAAACCTTATTGTGATGAAATTTTTGGAAGTATCCCTGAACTTGTGATGTTTTGTGATTCTTAAGGAATCACCTTGCTCACTTTAAGGAATCACCAGGCCACCTGAAAAAAATTTCAAAAAATAGCTATAAGGTAATTCTTTGAACAAATCTTGATTTGTTGGAGGAATCCATGAAGTTTTTTTCCATTTTAATTGTTTGAGAATTAAATTCTTAACATTAAAAAAATCCGCAAGGAGTGTTTGAAGATTTATTTGTTTTTAATTTTGTCTAGGATGCCTTCAAGGATTCTTACAGTTCAGCCGTTTCATACTTGGATAATTTCCTCAAGTGAATCGCTGGGGAAGTATTTGATTCAAAGTTCCTCAAGAGATTGTGACTAAAATTTTGGCAGAACTTACTGCAGGGATTTCTACATATATTTTTCTTCAGATTTTGGAGTAGTTTTATGCATTCACGGGAAGTTGCTCGATACTTATTTTTGATATTCGAAGCATGGTTATTTTTAACATACTTTTTTGTCATCTTTAATATAATCTTGCAGTGCGAAAACCTCTACAAAACTTGCGCAGTTATAAAGCAGTTCCAGATCGATGTTACTGATTACAAAAAAAGCTTGGACGCTTTGTATTACATGGAGCATAGGTTATGATGGGTTCTGACTGATCCGCCAAGAAACTGCTGAAACGTGACTGTCCTTATTTGATGATTATCAAATGTACTTGGCACTCTTTAGGCTCTTTGTGTAAGCTACGCATCTGAAAAGCTGTCATTTTACCTAGAACAGTTGATGCGAGATATCTACTGTTGCTTGTGCTACAGCCCAAAAGATCCAAGTGAAATTCCTTGATACAAAGTATCTTGGCATTGAAGCCTTTGGAAGTACTGCATCCATCTGCCAACAGATGGTTATCGTTCAAGTCAGTTGGCAAAAGTAATTTGGATGGTTTTCGTAGCTCGAGTTGTTTTCCTCGTTCCAATTCAACATAGACAGCAATCAAACCACACAGCGCATTCTCTTTCATACACAGATAAAAAGAAACATTGAATTTTCTGCGTTACTAATGCACATAAAGGAAATGCTAGATTTGGCAAAAAATTATGGGATATTTTATGTAAATTTTAGCCAGATAAGCCTGCATCAAGTCTGTTGTGTGGAAGATTGCAAACATTGTTGACAACTTAATCTTGCATTAATTTTCATGCCAATACTATGAGTTTTAGTGAAAATAATAAAATTATAATATCATCATACGGTATTATGATATCATAAACTTTCAATACAATGCTATAATTTTATTAACAGTGTATAGTTATCGCGCATGGTTTGCTTTTTTTTTTTTAATTTGTTGACGTACGGCGGAGTCGTCACCTGGTGGCAAGTCAATGTCGTTCAGCTTAGGTCCGGCACATCGAGTAGTTTACTTATGTTGGAAGCAACAATATTGTAAGCATTGCTGAGCACGTGGGTGATGACGTCAAACTACCATAACATTCCATACTGTGAGCTGATAGTTTGACATCACCATAATCAGCTGTTCCGTTTAAAAAGTTAAACATTGAGACGAAACACAAACACCACTTTACATTTCCACATCTCACGAATACCAATAAGCCACGGACAATCTGTCAAACTAACATGTACACTCCAAAACGAATTTACTCTAAATCACATTATTGTCAAGATTAATATTTTAATCTTGAATTAGTGGTACAATTTAATGCGAAAATTTAAGATGTCTCCCCCTAGACTACAACCAATTGCGTTGCTTACGCCTACTTTGGCTTGAAATTAAACGAGGGAAAATTTTACGCGCTTGTAAAAATGCATTATTTTTTTTCTGTGTATTAATGGCCCGATGACGCAGCGGGCTTCAAATGGTGAGTTGACAACTTCTAAGGAGGGTGCGACCGACCTCTGGTCCTCACAAGTTCCTACCTCACGCCTCCACGAGTCATATGATCACAAAAGACTGCCAGCTGAAACATGGAGACGCTGGTTGGCGTAGCCTGGGCAATATTGTCAATCCGACAATAGCGAAGTGAGGGGGTGCGACCGGTAAATCATATCATAATTTTCCATTCTCATATCTTTCAGGTCTTCCAGGTCATCAGGTATTCTAAAATAATTTAAAATTTAATTTTTTTTTTCTCATGGCTGTCATATATTGTCTAAATTTTCTGGCTCATAATGGATGCGCAAGTTTGTCTACAATTGCAACGAAACAGCAGTAAGCACACATGTAATTCTCAAATCTTATTATAATATCCCTTCACTATATATATTATCTTATAGCATCATTTTTATCATTACTCGTGTTTTCGTGATTTATATTCTAACATATTTTTTTTTATAATTACACCTTATAGGTTATATAAACTTTGAATTATTATGTCCTATATACCCAATTATAATTATGATTGAGAAGTATCTAATGCCTTGAATAAAAGAAGCTGCAACGGAATCTATGGTAGGCTTTTGCACTTACTACTTAATGTATTTTTCATTTCCGGTTTGCGAAAAGACCTTTTTCGAAATCTGAGCTCATCTGATTCGTGCAGCGCTGTTTGTCATTCGGCTTGTATCTGATGTTATAATTCAATTTTTGTCATTACTGTATCATTACTCACATTATTATTATATTTGATGATATTGTTTTATTGATTTTACTTCATAGATGATTTAACCATTGCGTATTGTTTTTTATGTCCATTTGTCTTTAACTCTCTGTCAATTAAATCTTCCCTGCTTTCCCAACCCAGGAGCAATAATTATTAAACCAGCTAAAATAAAAGCGGATTGCTGTTAAAAAATCAACATCAAGCTGCAAATAGTGATCATGGCAACAGTAAATTAAAATGTATAAATGTTAGTTCAGTAAAATTTAACAAACATTTTCAGGATACCACAAATCAAGATTTTGGTGAAATGCTGCTATCGGTGAAAACGAACGAAAACGCACTCAAGCGCGAACCACGAAACTCTACACTATAACACTTTACTAAATTTCTTGCATTTTAGGATCAACCGAATGGAGATCGTATATAATAGATACGAATGATTGTAGTATTTTTCAATTACATAAATATAGACACTATCATATAAATATTTCATGGGAATGGAAGGGACCATCAGGGCACCCGATTGAAGCACTCTGAATGGGGAGAGTGGAAATGCCAACTCCCCATTGTTAACAGTTTGTGAATAGAGGGGGGCTCTTCTCCCCGCTCATTGGGGCATCCTCATGTTAGATAGCTTGCTCTTTTGACCAATTGTTCAATCTTGTTGTTGGAAGGAGATTCTTTATCCATCCCACCCAACCCCTTTTTGGCCCTTCATACAATGGCATGATTAGGATAATCAGTGGTTATTAAAGCTTGATCAAGTCTAACAGAGAGGAGAGCCTATTGCTGTCGGACGTAGTTTCCGTGCTACAATGGGTGGTAGTACATATCATACATCATACATCATATTAATGGCCCGATGACGCAGCAATTTCTTCGCTTCTTGAGCTACATATTGCCCCTTATCACCAAAGTGAAATGTATCTTCTAGTCAGAAGTGCCGGAATTCCCGGACATATGCTATCAGCTGAAGTCTCGCTAATGGTTCTCCTTGCCAATATTTAAGGCCGAAAATATATATCAGGTAGTAGCAGGAGAAATACTTAGATCGGACTCCACAAATGCGCGAGATTATCCGTGACAAATCAAGCGAAATTCTTCGATTTTCATCCGAAAGTTGGCAAAATCACTGAAAATTTCAAAATCTTCCGTTGTATTCCGATAGTTCATGATGATATAAAGCTTCAGTCATGTAAACTGTGCAAGAATCACTAGTTGAATGACACTATGAAAGCAAACCGGCTGAGAAAAGTTAAGGTTCTCATGAACCGCATATCCGAGGGCTGCTATCGGTCAGTGCTGTTCACCGATGAAAAATTTTTCACAATCTAGCAGCATCAAAACCAGCAAAATGATCGGTAGTAGCTTCCTGCTGCTTCCAAAAATCGTGGAAGTATTTCAAAGAGTCATCATCCCGCGTCTGTCATGGTTTGGGCTCGAATAACTCATTTCGACAAAACCCCTTTGATCTTCATCGACTAGGGGGTAAAAGTGAATCAAGCGGTATAGCAGAAGCTACTTACTGACACAGTTGCTTCTTGGGCATCGCAGCATTTCGGCAAAAACGAATGAATTTTTCAACAAGATTGGGCGCCCAGGCTCATGAAGGAAAAAAGTCTATTAGTCTACTATTCCGTATATTCCATCTTGGCAAGATCGACTAGACACTCCCTGCTTTTAAGGTTTGGGAACAAATATCTGCAGAACTCGCGGCTATCGTGGCTAACGTTTGAAGGCGTGCATCTCAGCACGAGGTGGCCATTTTGAAATGAACAAATAAAACTTGAAATGAGAAGAAAGATTAGTATTTTCCATTTAATTCCAACTACCTGTGTTGCTTATCTTGGCAGATACGCGTATTTCGTCTACAATGTGCAGACTTCTTCAGTCTCGTGTACTAATAACTCGACTGTGTCGTGTACTGAGTGCATTCCAAGTTACAGGTATTCCACTAAACACTCAACAGCTCACTCACAAGCTCTAGGATTCAAAACTTGTAATTTGCAAACGTATTGCTATAACAAACAATTTATTAATCCAACAATAAAGGATAGTTTTATCACCATTTTGTTATACGGATTATATTCGGAGTCCCTGTATATAGTCTGGTAATGTATACAAGGTACATTTATAGCAAGGTTAATAAACATGTTAGGCTTATACGTTACACACTCCATGTCCTTCGGTAGCCTGTTGAGGATTACCCTCTCAAGCACCTTACAAGCCTTATACAACAGGCACATCGGTCGATACGTCGATGGACCACCTGGTGGTTTCCCTTTCTTGGGTAGCAATACGAAGATCTGGCGTCCAGATAGCTCAGCATTACCACCCTGAACATTTCGGGAGCCAGCAAAATAGCCGTCTTGAAGGCCAGGTCCGGGATAACATCATCGCGCTTTGTTCACCTTGAAATATTGGTTTCGGAAGATGTTGAGCTGATCGACAGTAATCTCTGTGATTGTGGACAAGGTTACCAGAATGCAGATCTCGTAATTTGGTCTTGTGCTGAGCATCATGGAGTCAGGTCTGAGCTTTATGATTCCCTTCGGGCGTGAGGTAAACAACAAAATGTTCCGGTTCAAGATATTTTTCCTCTACAGGAGTTCTGGAGTTTATGAAACTAAGATATGTGTTTTTGACTTATATTAGCGTTAGATAGTTGTTTGTTTAAGCTCTTTAACCATGCGAGGTCGATTTCGACGCGGAACCATCACGTGACGCTCAGCCAACGATTAAAGCCGCAGGCTAGATGCTGCATCTCGGCCCACCAACGCAAGCTCCAAAACAACTGAAGGTTTTCGGGGGTCACATTAATAGGCATATAGAACGGTTTACCTTTATCCATCTCTTGGGTTGTCGCTAAGTCCGTTTTCGACATCTGTAGCATGTTCTCCGATAAGTTTATAGATGTTTTCCATTACTCTATAATTAGGTTAGATATAGGGACAAGGCGAGGTAGATAGTAAGAATAATATTTGTTTTTGGACTCAGGATAAGTTAGGCAAAAAATGTTAGCTGTAGGTACAAATTTCGAGTAATTCATGCTAAGGGCCAATTGTAAACAATGATTATAAACGTTGATATCTCACGAATCACGAGAATTCAACGATATGCAACTTTTCTTTCTGGTAGAACTAACATTCCTCTACCAGATTCTGCTTTCAAGAAGTCGACATTTAAAGTCTTCGTTTACCAATGGATTTTAAGGCCTTATCATGTATTACTCGAGAAGTGTTTGTATTTAGAAAATAGTATATATGCGGCAGGTGGCGAAGGTTTTCTTTCAGTCGAGTATTAGTACACGACATTGAAGAATTCTGCACATTGTATACGAAATACTTTTTACACTTTTTCAGGTTTTCTCATATCTAGATTTTTGTGAATTGCTACTATCGCTTAAAACGAACAAAAACGTATAAAGCGCGCAACCACAGAACTTTACCCTTTAACACTTTACAACATTTCTTTCATTTCCGGATCAACCGAATGAAGATCATATGTAATAGATACGAATGCATGTAGTAATTTTCATGTACATAAATATATACACTATTATATAAATATTTCATGGGAATGGAAGGGACCATCAGGGCACCCGATTCAAGCACTCTGGATGGCGAGAGTGGGAATGCCAACTCCCCATTGCTAACAGTTTGTGAATAGAGGGCGGACTCTTCTTCCAGCCTAATGATAGCTCACTCTAATGACCAATTGTGCAATCTTGTTGTTGGGAGGAGATTCTTTATATCCCTGTGGAAACGTATACGTGATGTTGCCTATCGATCCACCCAACCCGTTTTTGGTCTTTTATACGATGCACAATGGGCAGAAATGGAGCCAAAATCCCATTAATTTAGACGGCGCAGGGTAGGAGCCCTATACAATAACTTATCTTATAGGAAAAATGCGGGGAATCGAAAGGTGTTGGTGTTATTTATTGACCACAGTAATTGTCCCATTTAGCCCATTTCTCCCCTCATTTTGGATGCAAACTAGAATTATCACCCAGAAACTAAACTTGGTGCTACTATATTGAACACAAGGGCACTGTAAATTTTCAGAAATAGCCGGAAAACTGAATGAAACAAATTTTACTTTGATCGGATGCCAGTAAGTGGTTCATTCTACCCGATCTCTCCTAGTACATGCATAAACTCATATACCATGCGGTTCTGAAAATTGGTTCCAGTAATATTACTCTCACTCAACAACAGTACATCTTATGTAAAAATATCCGAAGAATCGAATGATGATGGCCTTGTTTATAGTTTACCTCACTTGCAAAAATAAATTCATTTAGCATGTGGCTTACAAGACTGTCATTTCAACACTAGATTCATTCGAAGATTTTTCACTTCACCATTAAGCTACAGTCTGGAAAAAAAGGTTTATTCAAATGAAAGTTTACAAAAGTTTTCTCTACAATGCACTACAATGATTTGATTTTTAAATAAGATCTTTCTTTTGGTTTGGGTTGTGACTAAGGTGGTCCTTTTATGTTCATAATAAAAATTTCACTTTTTGTTCTTATGATTTAGAGGATATTTTGCTTCAACAGAATTGTAGATATTTTAATTTGATGATACTTTGCTGAATTTTTTTTAATTCTATCTCATCTACGTATCGTTTTATAACAGTTTTTTTAACGTTCTTTAGACGTTAACACACTACTGCCATCTGTTCAGCTTAGTCATTCATCACAGTGTGCTCAACAGATGGCGCAGGTGCGAGCACCATTGTCCTCGCTTCCATCACAATCCGATTAACTGACTTCAGCATCGTCTATAATTGCTTTATTATTTACGTAATAATATCCCAGCTGCTTGCAAAAAGTCATCCTTGGCTGATCCTCAAAACCGCATGGTGTATGAGTTTATTATGAGGGGAAATCGGGTAAAATTACCCATTTCCTGAGGTCAACTCCAAATGAGACCATCACCATTTGATGCTCCGGACATTTTTACATAAGTATAGTGCAAGTGAGAGTAATATTACTGGCGCCAATCTTCAGATCTGCATGGTTTGTGAGTTTTTTCAATTATAAGGGGAAATCGGGTAAAATTTGCCAGTTTCTGGCATCGGCACAGAGTTAAATTTGTTCCATACGATTCTCGAGCTTTTGTTGCAAATTAACAGTGCACTTGGGTTCAACGTAGTAGCACAGACTTGAATTTCTGGGTAATAATTGTAGTTTTCATTCAAAATGAGGGGAGAAACCGGCAAAATGGGACACTTACTGTGGTCAACCCTAAATGAGACCAACATAATTCGATAACATGTATTTTTTCACATAGTATAAACTACTTCTTAGGACTCCTATCTTGTGCCGTCTAAATTTTGGTGTGTGATTTTGGGTCCATTTTTGTCCACTGTGCAACGAGATGGTTAGGATTATCAGTGGTTATTAAAGCTTGATCATGTCTAACAGAGAGGAGAGCCCATTGCTGTCGGACTTAGCTTCCGTGCTACACTGGGTGGCAATACATATTATACATCATACATTTCTTCTAGAGTCTCAACGGTACAAAATTCTATGTAACTCAATAGCATTGTACCAGGAGCTTCAAAATCATTTTCAGACATTTGTTCTGAGTCCTTTGAAGTGATTTTGGTTGTTGTAGTACCAAAACAACAATTTGGCACAGCTTGGCTGATCTAAACATTTAGAATATTAGAAGTTCTTCAAACAATGTTTTGTGTAGCCTCCTGGATATAACACGAGGATTTTTTCCTTCAACGGAAATGCCTGTGTCATCAGCAAAGCTAGATATGTAACAGCCCTGATATGGATCAGGGAGATCTGATGTGAAAATGTAATACAGTATTGGCCCTAGAATGCTACTTTGATGAACACAAGTATTAACAAACAATTGATCAGATTTAGAATGCTTATAATTTACAAGCAAAGTTCTATTAGTCAAGTAGTTTTGAGCTTATTTCATGATAAAAAGTAGAAAATTGAGCTTTTTGAGTTTCACAATCAAACCTTGATGCCAAACACTGTATTTTCTATGTCTAGAAGAGCAATTTCAGTGATGCAGCCTTCAGCTTTGTTTGAACGAATTAAATTTGTAACTCTCAAAAGATGAGGCGTTCAGTTGAATCAGTTCCCTCAATATCAAACATTTATGGACTACAACTTTGAACATTAGGACCAAAGTTGTGTACCATAAATGTTCCATATTGATCCCAATCAGCTTAATGGTAGTTCAAAATAAAACTGATGAAATTAGAAAAGTAGGAGTTTCAATATTTTTATTGTTTTAGGTATGCACAATTTCAGACACTTCTTGCTTTGCGTCACACAATTATGCTCGTCTCAAAGGCGTACATTCCTGTCTATCCTGGTTGCAGACTGAATATTTCTTACACCTGCAATTTTTACTATAATTTTTTTTTATTTTCCTTTATTTAAATCAAAGTAGCAAAAAAAAGTCAAAATTTAATAAAAAAATCTACAACCGCGAGTTTCGTGGCGAAACATGGGACAATTTGACCAACAAGAGAACGTATGTTTAAACCTACGAAGGGTCTAACAGCAGATGTTAGACGAGACCGCATGAACGAAGGATCTATTGCATATGCGACTTCCGTTGGCTCTCCGTGAGCATTGTCTGTATTTAAAAAATGTCATCGTTTGTCCATGGAGTTCGAAGTAAACACTGCCATCACCAACGCGTTTTCTGAATTTCTCTGCCTGTATCAAAAGCCTGTCACTAGCCCGAGCACAATAGTCACTTCATGTAAGGTGACTCCTCAACTTTAACTTCAAACACAGTCGACAAAAACCACACCCATTTATGCCCCATGCTCTATCACTTCAGGTCAATCGTACCGTGAAGTGATGTTTCGTTACTTCATTTTTTCGGTCATTTTAACGAGCAAAAAGTAAATGGAGCACTTTTTCACTTTCTAAAAAAAAACAAACAAATGACACGAGCGGGTCACGAAAAAAAGAATCCTCAGCTTTACCTCTTTTACATACAACGTGATGATGACCCATAGGCCAGCACACGGCAGTAGAAATGCCATAATCAAAAGGAAGGAAATAAACCTGTCCCGCGTCGTTACGACTAGAATTATGTAAATTATTAATTACGCCTTTCTTTCCCACACACCGCAGCAGCCGCTTACTTAGGCAGTTAGCTACAGGCTGGTAGCTACATACTTCTTCGGGACGTTTAAACATTCGTTCGTTTTTAGCACTCTAGCATACTACTTAGCCGCTAGTTAGCCATTTATTTCGAGCTGCTACAGTCGACAGTAAGCCAGCCGAAGAAAAGAAAAGCTCCAGAGTAGCCAACTAACCACTCTAGTTGGCCGCTCGTCCTAAGTGTTTACACCTTCCAGCGAATGTGCGCGAGCATGAATGGATTTCACGAATGGTGTGAACAAGTGGAATATGGATGTGCAAAATTGCCTGCACTGGTACATTCGTCTCCGCCACGAGGTCCACAGTCCGTTTTACACATGATGGACCACCACCAGTCGAGCGGGCAGACATCTCAACCGATGGACTTATTTACATTTCACGCCTAGTCATTAGTGTCATAAAGGTGTAAAACCGACGTCAGTTGGTAGTTCGAGTCTTTGAATGACAGTTTATGCAGGGCATGGATTATCCTTGGCGATGACTGACAGTGCTGTGTTTCAACCTTATCTGTGTATAGCGAAGCTAAGCATACTACTTCATTAATAATGGTAGTTATAGTTTGTGGGAGTTATGCTAATGGAAACGGTTGGATTATGTTCCAGCGATAATATTGGTATCACTGAAGGTTAATATTCATATGCCTATAATTGACCATGATCTGTTACCTGGAACAACTTCTGTCAGGGTCTGACAGGGATCAATTATATCCGTGTCTTCGTAGCAGACAAACACTCATGCCGACATACTTGTACTGTTGTAGAAACAAGCTGATAGTATCACTGTGGAATATTTCTCATGGTTTGCTTAGACTGATTGTTGTTTCGAGGGGCAGATGGGAATTCGGACACCGGGTCTTGAGAAGTATAACTCAGTTTTCTCTGTTTAGTGCAACTTTTAACTGTAAGTTCAATAGGAGTTAATATTTGTTTACACATTTTCAGGTTATGTTACTTACACTATCAGTATGGTATTAAATGCTACCGATCTGCTCAGAAATTAATGGCAGTGGTGTAGCGTACGAGCTGCAACAAATTTTAGGTTTTACAATTATTTTATAGTTTAGATATTTAACTTACTGTTTTGCGTAAACTTTAATTGGAAACAAATTCACTGCAAGGGAAACCAATTCAACTTAATTAATTGTGGATCTAAATTTTCAATGTGAACTAAATTTTTGATGTAAACAATCAATTGTGTGTGTGTATTCTTCTTTTGTTCGGAAGTCGGCTTGTTTTTCTTTTCATCGCTGACACCAGTCACCCATTCTTGACGTCCGTGATTGCTGTGCAGCTGAGACCAATGAGGTATATACAGGTGGAGCAGAAGTGGTTAAATTGTATTAGTGTAATGCAAAATACTGTCATTTTGTTCGTGAGATGATGCACAGCCTGTTTTGTAAACATGCGTGACGTAGATCTCCAAAAACAACAATTTATAAAAGTAGCAAATCACAAGATGGAATGTTTATTTTCCGGTAATTGGTATAGTTTTAAAAGGTTTCAGCTGAAAAAATGCCTCTTTGTACATAAAAGGATGCGGAAAAAAACTTAACTTGCTTTGTTATCATCCGCTTGTTTTTGGGTTCTACGTCACTACCCGAAATCATGGATTGTTTACACATGTTTCGTTACTAATACCGACAAACATCCTGCTCTTCGCCACCTGTATAGACCTCATTGAGCTGAGACGTGAACTAAGAATGTCAAACTGAGGCAGTGCACCCAGAGGCAACAACCTCCTCCCCGTAACACTGGCTACCGGCATAGGCTAGCCAAGGGGAGGCAGGGTGGAAGACCGTTGCCCTCCTAACTTTTGATTTTAGTTTAAGAATTTGTTTGAATTTTTATAATATATTTTTAATGTTTGTGAGATTGCCCCTTTGCCTCAATGAAATAGCGTGAAGTTGTCTTGATTTTGTAACAAGAAGTAGTAAAAATGTGCAAAAAGTGGACTTCTATGAGATTTTTTTTCAAACAGTAACGACTAAAAATGTTATGACACTCTTTTCCCTTTAATCAAGAATACATCCTAGCTAACCTAACGTATCCAAAAAATAGAGATATTTTGCACCTATAATGGTAACTATTTGACGACCATAAACTGCTTTATTCCCCGCTAGCTGAAACTTGAAAAAGCTAAGTTCAAATCAATTTTCAGTTCTTGGCAATCAACAAACTGAATATTTAAATCAATGTTATAGCTTTCAAAAGCCAAACAATACTTGATAAAGAAACATAATTCATAGTTAGAAAGTGTATAAATCGAAAATGTTTATTTAAACTTTCATGATATGGGCCAAACCGGTCAATGTTACATCGCTGATCAATGCTTTTCTGTTTCACGGTTTTGTAGTTTCATGTTTTTAAGAATATATAATAACTATATAGTTTCATTATTTAAAAGTATTGTTTCCGTATCCAAGAGATTTTAATAGAGCATATGCTACGATATTATCCGGGCGAGACGAGACGACTCGTAGCCGATTTTCGAATCAGTCATTCAATAAGCGTGTGAGTATGCAAGATAGCATGCTCATCAGAGCGAAAAGTTGCAGTTGTCCTATCCTATTCAAAGATTTAATCCATTTGTATGAGCATGTGCAAGATAAATACTTCGTTGCTGCCAGATCAGCTGTTATTACACAGAGAAGCAACATATGATGCGTGGGACTAGCATAAATCCTCAATATATAAAAACTGGTGATCTCAAACTAAGGCAATAATTGGCACCTGCCTCGCCCGAATGCAGATCAAATAAGCAAAGGATAGGAATGTGTTGACGTGATACTCGCTTTAATGGAAGCCAAGACCGCTATTGCATGTTCACGAGAAATCATTAAAATGTTGAATAACAAGATTGGGTTGTTTTTAGTAATCGATAAGCTGATTTCACGCGGCGATTAGTAAAATATTATGTTTGGACAACGTCCGTCAATATGTTCCATTACCCTAACCACTGTACTACTTCAACTAGAGAATAAGAAAGCGAAATAAATCAGTTTCTCCTATGCCTCCGCCATGTAAGGACGGCCGAACGATCGGTGTTCTGTATTTCATTTTAAATCAATAATACACAACGTAGGATCCTCGCCCGTGCGCGATCATATTATTATATAGTACCGATTTCTTATTCGAACGATTTTATATCAACAGTAGATATACTGTTGGAGCCACTCACAAAAGGGAAAAGTGATTTACTTGCTCCAGGCGAGCATGGCAAACCATTATTTTGGATCACAATAAATTGGTCCACCCCCCCCGCAATCTACCACATCTCACCAGGACACATTTTTGTTGTTTTTTTCTTTGCGCACTTGATTAGGGAACGTCCATTAATTACGTCACGCAAAAAAATTACTTTTTACAACCCCCCCTCCCCCCTTACTGCGTGACATAATTAATGGACCTTCCCTTACTCGCATAGCCGAAATAATACGAAACGTCTCATGCCTGATAGCAAAATAGGGCTTGAATCCTAAAGGGTTTGACCTGTTTAGTGTAATACCTGTAACTAGAAAATAGAAGAAAAATTAGTATTTTCCATTTAATTCCAACTACCTTTGCTTATCTTCGACAGATATGCGTATTTCGTCTACAATGTGTAGACTTCTTCAGTCGTCTCGTACTAATAACTCGACTTTAAGTCTAGTTATTAGTACGAGACACTGAAGAAGTCTCACATTGTAGACGAAATACGCGTATTGTCGAAGATAAGCAAAGGTAGTTGGAAATTAAATGGAAAATACTAATTTTCTTCATTTTCTAGTTTAAAATAGGGCTTAATAAAGCATCGACTCAACCGTTCACAGCCGATGCTCGAAGCCAGTGATGTCCATATCCTCAGTGTGATAGAGAGCTTTTTAATTTTCCACACAATCTTCCTACCTCAACGAGGCTCTTCTCTCGCATGCGCATGCGAGTGAAGAAAATGGTTTTTATTCACACTACACTCGATTGCTCTAGAGTGAGAAATAGAGCTCTCAAATTCACAGAAGCGAATGCAGTTAAATTCCCTGACGCGTGCGCCCAGTGAGCTTGAGCGCCCCAGCAGTGATTGCAAATTCGATTTGACGCTACATAACAAAGGAAGAAAGAATAATGTTTCTTCCCGTTTCCTTTTTTCGGACATTTTCTGCAACTCCGACAATGTTTTAACTTTCAATCGCACCAGCGAATCACAGAGAGAGCACTGGTGCGTCATCGCCCCAGTATGCGCGGCAGTGGTCGCAGGCGAGAGCACGTGGGCGAAGACAGATGAGAGCACGTGAGCGCGATCGTTTAAAAGAGAGTGTGGTTCTCTCACTCCTAGCAATCCCATCACCGGCGCACACTTTCACGCTGTCTATTTTTCACCGAATAAAAGAGCACTTTGCTTTATCTGAGGTGAGTTATGGTTGTATCCTCTGTGTAGGAACAAATCTCACGCACCTGAGTAAAATTTGTGCGAAGTGCCATCTCTGCTCGAAGCAACCTCTTTTTTCGGAAACTTTTAGTTTTCACAACTGTATCAAGCTTGTTAAGAACAATTTATGCGAATTTCATTGACAAGAAGTTCATCAATCAAATACATCGACTGTTTCACAAAAAATCGAGAACACTTGCATGAACCAAGAAGAAAGCTGCTATCAATTTTGATATTCATTACTTCTAATTCAAAATTTGATTTCGGAAAAAGTTGCTTTGCTGGTGAGTTTAGAGCACATTGTGCGCATTTTTTTTTTTAATTATTGGAAGTTTAAAACAGTTCTTTGATTCATTGTTATTTAGTAGTACCATAAATGGACATTCATAATTTTTAAAAGTGAATATAGTAATTTCCAGCATATAATTGAAAGAAACAAACGAACTTGTTTTTTTAACAACCATAAAAAAAATTCTATTGAAACGTTGTGAGCACGGAGAGTAAAACACTGTGCTTTTGCAGTGTTACTTTGTATGCACTGAAAATTTATTTCCGTACGTAAGCTTTCACTCGTTTCTTAAACATGGATTTTGTACATAGAACAAATGTCTCGTAAATTGTATGAAACATTCTTAATGGTTATCATATGCTATCATTATAACTTTTTTATCAATGCACGAAATGAATTTTGTGAAGATCAACCAATTGCTGCTTCTCTTCAGTCGTACTCATACATGTTGGTATTACTGCTTGGGTGAGCTGGAATAATTGATTAATCTATATATATAAAAATGAATGATAGTTTGTTAGTGACGCTATAACTCGAGAACGACTGAACCAATCTTGACGGTGTCTTCGGATGATTTGTTCCTTTTTGTCCAACAAAGGTACAGAGAAAAAGAAAAGTTGGGCAATTTTCCAGGCAAAGTCAGAAAATTGGAAAATAAAAATAAATCATTTTTCCATAAAAAAAATCACATCTTTATATATAAAAACAAATGTTTGTTTGTTAGTGAAATTTCGAAGGAAAAGTCGGAAAATTGGAAAATAAAAAAAGGCATTTTTCCATTCAAATATATCAAATTTTGTTTGTCAAAAATGCAGAAAAATCAAAAATAAATTATTTTCAACATTTTCTTCAAATTTCTTCACTTTCAAACTAAACAAACTTCAAGAAAAACCCAATTTCTAACAATCAGTTAATAGAACATCTTCATTTCAGATGCCAGTGCTAAATTGTCGCATTGAAAATGCACAAAACGTTGTTGTTTTGGATAGTTTCATTATGATATCTTACAGCACCGTAATCAACTCATGTCGGTCCGACAAGACATCATACAAAAAGCAACAATTTTTCATGAGTTGGAACTTCCAAAGAAACCGACTTCAGTATTCTAACATAATACACCAATTGATAACAGATTATCAATAATATGAAATGACTGCCGATTGTCATACTTTTAGAAGCCAAAATTGCAAAGTTCTCCAGTATGAAAATTGGCTGTCCCTTTCAGATTGACTAAAACAATGGAGGACATTCCTGCAATTTAAAAAAAAAACGATGTTAATATAGAATACCGATTTATTGTGTGAATCGATTTTAAAGATATTGCAAGCAATAAATTAATGTTAGACGGAACGAAGTCCGTTGGATCAGCTGGTCCCAAAATAAAAATTAAAGCGCTATATAAGTTCGGACTAAGTAATCAAGTAACTTGTAACGAGTCACCATGATCTATACTGAGTCGATATAAAAGATCTGTCAGTCAATCCTGCATTCACCAGAGAGACGTTTCTTTTTTATTGGTAAAATCATATTCGTAGCACCTTGTGTTGTTTTCGTACAACGAACGAATGTTCTTTCTGTGTCAACAAAAGCTTCGTGCTTTTGACAGTTACGCGTGTTACATTGAATACGAAGGTAGTTTTTTGAAAAGAACAATTCAATTTCATTGCAGAAATCATCAGATAGATGTTTTAGTCCTACCTTCGATTTCGTAATAAAAGAAAAATTTAGGAAGAGTACATTTTCAGTACAAACTGTTAACAAACTTGGTGGTTATCATATACAAAAATCCAACACGACTGTAAAGTGAATATTTCGACACATGACAGATTTTAGCATGTGGTTTTAATGTGGTTCGGTTTTGAAACACGTGGAAACCCTAAGGTTTTTAAAATCCTTTCTGTTCTGTTTTTTTAAATTCCAGAACAAGCCTAGAACTTTTGAATCTAGTTGCCAAAATTTTACGCTTATTATAATGTACTTTGGGTGAGAGTAGAGTACTTTGGGTGAGAGTAGAGAGTACTTTTGGTGAAAGTACGAGAGAAGTAGTTATAGAAGTACTTTGGAGTAAGAGTATAGAGAAGATAATCGAACCGTCGTTCAGGTGAGGGCTTGAATTCCCGCTCAACGCTCCTGGTCAACGAGGCGTTGGGTTGTCCTTGTGAAGTGTTCATTGTGTGCCACAACTGGTTGAAGACGATGTAATTCTCTCTCTCTCTCTCTCTCTCTCCCTCTCTAAAATAAGGCTTGACCACCCCTATTTGAAATCCTGGCTACGCCTATGGCTACCGGTCCC
>JASCZW010016919.1:0-17873 GCA_034211315.2 Aedes japonicus | reverse complement strand
CAGCGAGATTGACGCGCCCTTCTTAACCAGCCATCCTGTTGAAACCTTAATGGATCGTATCATTGAAAGGAGAATCTTATGTTCCCGCGGGTTTCGCGTGAGTGTCTCT
The DNA here is from genome assembly GCA_034211315.2 of Aedes japonicus. Classification (NCBI taxonomy): domain Eukaryota; kingdom Metazoa; phylum Arthropoda; class Insecta; order Diptera; family Culicidae; genus Aedes; species Aedes japonicus. The sequence continues at coordinate 17,764 of JASCZW010016919.1, read as the reverse complement.
GCTTACGGGTCCGCCGCACAGTTTTTTGCCCTGCATACAGCGTTACTGTTACTGATAACTGATAATGTTAGTGTCCACTTTACTCAGTCGCATGGGAACTGCGACTCGGTTTCGTAAGATATGGAGTCACTCGTAGACTAACTAACTCCACTTTTAACGAAACTCCACTCAAATTGAATTAAATTGTCCCGCCGTGTATGACGTGCTCTCATCTGGCCAGATAGTTGATCTTCATACCGAACTTGGAAGTATCTGCGTTCTTAGAAGAGGTTGCAAAACTTGGTATTAGTATTAGTCGTCACCAGGTTTAGTCGTAAGTCTTTCAGAGATCCAAGAAGATAATTTCGACTTGTTTTCTTGTTGTGTATGGCGTCTCTTCCGAAGTTGTTTGTTGAAGTGATGAAATCTGTTGTCTGGCGTTGTCTGGTGGTTCATCAGGCGTATGTTTACCATGCACTCAAAAAGTTTAAGAACGAACAGGTCTTAGGTTGTCAGCAGTGTTTGAACATTTGCCTGGTTTAGGTATTGGAATGAGAATCGATTTTCTCCAAGATTCTGGAAAGATTGCATTCTTCCATAATTTGTTATAAGCCTCTAATAATTTCTTCTTATATAGAATATATAATAGAATCATGTATATAGAATATATATAGAATCCTGTTCGTTTATCCAACTGTTGCATTAATTCATTCATAGTATAAGGTTTACATAATTTTGGATTGTTTTCGAATTTTAGTGGTCAGCTTAATTAGACGAGGCTTTTTGGAAGTGTTCTGCTTGAGAATTAGCAATGTCTTTTGGATTGGATACAATTTCGTTTTCTGTGGTAATGATTAAGATTAGATATTAGATATTTGACGAATACTTTTTTAAATTTCCTTAGTTGGCGATTTTAGTTTCTCTTCTCTGATAATTATCCCGGTAAGGTAGCATGCTGGAATCTTACCCTACCACGAAAAGTAGAAGTATTCTTTATACGGAATATTATTTCACATAAAGGGCGATACGGTCAAAATTTGGTCAATATCAACTTGACGTATTTCTTTCAATTTTGCATTTAAATACCTGAACACCCCTCATTTTGAAGGTGTGTGTGTGTAGAATGTTGCTCCTATTTTGATTTTGGAATTCACTCTTCAGTTGTCAAAATGCCGTCCAAGCAAGAAGAGCAGCGTATCAAAATTTTGCTCGCGCATCGCGAAAATCCGAGCTACTCGCACGCAAAGTTGGCAAAATCGCTAAAAGTTGCCAAATCAACCGTTACAAATGTAATTAAAGTGTTTGGGGAACGTTTGTCGAGCAGCCAGTAAGTCTGGATCGGGGGGGAAATCGAAAACCGGAAGCCGCTGAGACGACAAAGAGAGTTGCCGGTAGTTTCAAGCGAAAACCTAACCTATCTCTCCGAGATGCCGCAAATAAGCTGAGTGTATCGTCTACAACCGTGCATCGAGCAAAAAAACGTAGCCGGACTATCGACTTACAAGAAGGTAGTGACTCCAAATCGCGATGATAAACAAAATACGACGGCCAGAGCGCGATCCCGGAGCTGTACACGACGATGCTGACGAAGTTTGACTTGCGTGGTAATGGACGACGAAACCTACGTCAAAGCCAACTACAAGCAGCTTCCGGGACAGGAGTTTTATACGGCAAAGGAAGGGAAAGGTAGCAGATATTTTCAAGCACACGAAACTGTCAAAGTTCGCAAAGAAATATCTGGTTTGGCAAACCATCTGTACTTGTGGCTTGAAAAGCAGCATATTCATAGCTTCCGGGACTGTCAACCAAGAAATTTACGTGAAAGAGTGTTTGAATAAACGTCTGCTGCCTTTCCTGAAGAAACACGGTTGTTCCGTACTGTTTGGCCAGATTTGGCATCTTGCCATTACGGTAAAAAATGGCCATGAGGTGGTACGCCGCCAACAACGTGCAGGTGGTTCCCAAGGACGAGAACCACTCCCAACACGCCAGAACTCCGCCCAATTGAGAAATACTGGGCTATTGTCAAGCGGAACCTAAAGAAGACCAAAAAAACTGCTAAGGACGAGCAGCAGTTCAAGGCAAACTGACTTTCTGCGGCGAAGAAGATTAGACAGGTGGCTGTACAAAATCTGATGGCGGGGTCAAGCGTAAGGCCCGGCAATTCGGATTTGGAAAAGCGGAAGCCTAACTGAATATTTTTCCTGAACTTTATACTAATTGAACTTGAAAAAGAAATTTAATTTGATTTTTTAAATAAACGATTATACCGATTTACACGCGTTTTCCCTTGACCAAATTTTGACCGTATCACCCTTTAAACCATGGAATTCCCAAGTGTATAGTAATTTTGAATTGTTTTCTTCCCTCGTGACGTCTTCGTCCTTCGTTCTTCGTCCAAAGTAATTAATTCAACAACTAGCACTGTTAATGATCTTAATTTGTTTTATTTCACAGACATAGAGAATCATTTATGGGCCCAGTAGAGATCAGGGGTCTTCAACGAATTTCCTTTTTTTAAAGGTTTTTCTAGTTAGATAATTTATTGAGTTGCCGTTTTTTGACAGTAATCATACTCATATGAAATTTATTTCGCGTTATTTGCGATTTTGCTGGGCTGCCAGCGCCAGTTGATCTACTTTATTTCATTTTATCACGTTGAGATTCTCTACATTTTAGAGTTTCAATCATCGCAGCGGAAGAGGCAAATAACTGCATTTCATTATTATATGAACATTATTTAGTATTTTTTTACAACATCCGTATTATTTCCATCATACCATGACCTTCACATTTTCATACAACAAACCTGATTAAGGTGGTATCTGGCTTAAATTAACATGAAATATCCCTTCAATTTATGTCATTTAGCATCACAAGCATTTAGCAGGCACAATGTGGACCTAGCCAACGTGGGTGCCAAGCAGGGATGAGGTGCGACTCAAATCTCTTTGAGTGCAGCACGTGCTGCAACGAGACAGCACATTAAATTTCAAAGAGACTGTTCATGACTCTCTTCAAGGAGCTGTTCATGACTCTCAATTTGCATGCTATTAGCATATTGATATTATTTGTGATTTTTAGTGCACAAGACTCGCATAATACGTCCATTATAAGTTTGTGATGCTCTTCGATGAATAGTTCCTCACAATCTTCGTCAAGCGTCTCGTATTGTACAACGTTGGGAAATCCGAAAAGTGCCTGGATAATATCAATAAGCTCTATCGTAACGCCTCTTGGATCAAATGAATGTAATGCTATGAAATGTGTATCGAATACCTTACACACTCCTTTGAAGTAGTCCATAGCCTTTTCTCCAGGCTTTACAAGACTCGAAGAAGCACGATATTTTTTTAGTTGAGTTATTAATGATGCGTCAGCTGGATCGCTATTGGCAGAGGTAACTCTTTCTAGGCATGCTTTATGACTGCATACCCATCCCGTCGTATAGTGAATATTAGCAAGTTGGTTTAAGTCACATGTTTCTAGAGGATCAATAGGTTCATCAACTGACTTATCAACGTATTCTGGCCGTCTATATACTGGTTTTACGATCGGAATTTTGATTTTAGTTTTGAACTTCCTCTCGATTAACGATGTATTTGCTCAAATCCGCTTGAACATTTCCGATCTTGTCGGGTAATATAAGATGGTTCATAACGAGTGACTTATATGCAGAGCTGAAGAACGATGAATCTGGATGGTTGTTGTTTCCGTTTTTCCATCATATGACGGAAAAAAAGTGCTCCAGACAATCTTGTGAAAGATTAAGTGTTCTTAGAAAGACGAATCCCGCAGTTCGAGTTTGACCACGATCGCGTTAAGTCGTATCGGCGCAATCGGTCGATCGCAGTGAAACACTACCTAGAAGTATTTAATTACGCGCCCGGTCGGCCGGTCCGGCAAAAGTGATTACCCAGCAAACTGCAAAGTGAATAACCCTACGCGAGTGCAAATTAATATCCAACCCATCAACACAAATTGAACTCGATGAACAATCTTAGTTTCCTCCGTATGGGGGAAACCCCTGGTGGAGCTTACAGGGAAAAAATTATGGTTATTGAAAGGCAGGAAGAAGGAAAAACCCTTCATGGAGTGTCCCCAGTACTTGTAGAAAAAACAATCCAGAGCTACTGTGGGACAATCATTGCCGCAAAAAAAACCAAAGATGGAAAAATATTTGTAACAGTTCGTAATGATAGCCAGGCCAAAAACCTAGCTAAAATTGAAAAATTAGCCGACGGAATAACGGTCAAGGTATACGAACACAAGACGTTGAACTCTTGTAAAGTGGTTGTGTTCTGTCGTGACGTGAAAGAAGATACGGACGACTCAATTCTCGATATGCTAGTGGATCAAGGTGTGACCAACGTCAAACAAATTATGAAGGGCATGGATGAAAACAAAATTCCTACCGGCATCTTTGTACTAACGGTGAAGGGAACCAGAGCGCCTGATGAAGTCAAAATTGGTTATCTCCTTCTGCAGACATGGCCATGGTATCCAAACCCGCTGAGGTGCTTCAAGTGCCTTAAGTTTAGCCATACCAGCACTGGCTGCCGGATAGTGATAGAAAATGCAGCAAGTGTGGTGAATCATATCATGAAGAATGTAGAAATGAAGCAAAATGTGTTAATTGTGGCGGTGAACATGGTGCGTTTTTCAAGGCGTGTCCAGCACTGCAAAAAGAAAAAATATTACAAAAGTCAAAGTCGACATGAAGATTCCATTCTGGGAAGCAAGGAAAATAGTTGAATCTGGGAATAAAATAACATACTCCAACACAGTCACGGCATCAGTCGATGAACAAGTCAATAAGCTCACTGACCAGAATAAAGCATATGTGACCAAAATCAACGAGCTAAACGAAGAAAAGAAAAGCTACGCCGATACCCTGAAAGCAGAAATGGAATTGCAATTGGAGACCAAGCTCAACCAATACAAAGAAGAGGTGAAAAACTGTTTCATAGAAAATAATAATAAAGTGCTGCAAATGGAAACGAAGTTTCAAGCTTTACAGGAAAAGTGCGAACAATTACATAAAGCATACAAGGAGGAAAAGCAAAACGAAAACTTGCAGAAAAGGAGGCTGAAAAACTCAAAGAAGACTTTAACAAGCTCGAAAACCTTCTGAAACTGTACCAACACAAATCAGCCCCAAAACACACTAGGACCAAGGAAGTGGATTCACTCTCCCCTCCGAGGAAGAAGAAAGGAATTACCGCGATGAAACCATGTGACGAGGTGGAGTACGTTCAATCGGACTCAGAAACCTCTGACGGATCTACTCACCAGGACCACGATATGGAACAATGAATCATTAAAAGTCCCAACGAGACCAAAATAACTAATCGAAGGTAAACAAGTTAATCAAACAAAGTCCAATAATCTTTACAATGACACATCATCATAATAACACAACAACTAATGAAAATTGCGCAGTCGTCATGGAATGTTAGAGGATTAAGAAAAAGAAGAACCAACCTAAAATTACTACTAACTGACATTAATCCGTTGGTACTTTGCCTCCAGGAAACAATGTGTCAAAAACGACTCTCAAACAAGCATTAGTAAGTACAAAACATACCATCGGCAAAGATCAAGTGGTGCTAGATCAGCAGGCGGAGTGATAACGGCAGTAAAAGAAGACATAGATAGCGTAATCATCGATCTTAATACAAGCTTAGAAGCAGTAGCTGTGAAAGTAGGAGCACCATTAAATGCTCACATATTAAATGTATATTTCCCCCCCGGAAACCAAATCCAGTTTGTATTACAAAATCGAAGGTAATACTCACAAATCCATTCGTTGTTTTCTGCAACGAAACTGATTTGTACTTTTAATAAAAATGCATTCATAATAATGGAACACGTGAAACTGTCAAACTCACGAAGCTTTTGTTTACTTATAAAGAACAGTCATGCATTGTTCGAAAACAATACAAAGAGCTACGAATATTTTCTCACAAATTAAAAAGAAACGTCTCTCTCACAGTTTTGGCAGCACTGCTAGCCACCGGTTGGTCGATCGAACGCGGCGCGAGTTAAATAAAGAATTTATCATGTAATTTGAAGTTTTTATAAATAGGTGATAATTCCGTAACGAGAGCTATCACCAAGGATCCAGAATTCAATGGAGTGAGTCAAATAAGTGGATAGGTTTAGGAGTTATAGTCTAATTTGTGAATGTCTCCAGAGGAAGATCCAGCATGGCCGCCGCCTTGGTGTGTGTTATTTTCTTGGTAGTTTTTGCTGATTAGTGCGAGAGTCAGGGCTCTCTGAGTATGGTTTAGTTTGTTTTTTTTTATATACGGCCCATGGTGGCGGCCGGAAGAAAATGAAAAAAAAAATAAAAATAAAATGTGTTAAGTGGAAATTAAAATTGAAATTTTGGGATGGTCGACAAAGGCCGATGATATTACAAGTGCGATTCTTCTACAGCCGGTCGGTGGCTGAAGGGGATGAAGGAAAAAAGAATAGTGTTAGGAAGGGGGGAAGGAAGTGCGAAATGGTGTGGGTAGGTACGGAGAAAAGTAGTGAAGAATCAGTGAACGACATAGAAATATAAACCGTGAAGAATATCTGTCCAGATGGTGAAATACGGACGACAATAGTTGGGAAAACTAACATATACTGAGTCCAGGATACACAGGCATCCGGTGAGCACGTTCCTTTTTTACAAAATATTGAATAAAATTTATTATGCATTGCGCGATGAGCCGACGCGTGGGCTGTGCGGTGGGAGCGGTAAGAGGGGATTTGCTTTCGATGGCGTGGTTGTCCCTTGCTAGACAAGGAATGACCACGTTAGAGACAGTAAATGCATTATTTAACGCGCCAGGCATAATTGATCTGTACATCAGATTAAACACCAATTTGGCAAATTTAAAATTGATTATTAATAAAATCCCTTAATTATAGCAACACTGTATAACAGCAAATCACACACACACACCTATGAAAAAATAAATAACATAAATAATTAGGAGAAAAAACACACTCAAAAAAATCGACACGTTACATCCAAGTATTTTCATGCACTGGCAAAACCAGTAATAACCACGTAGAATGCACGTGAGAGCTACGTGACTTCCACGTAAGCTCACATTCTACGTGAAAGTCACATAAATGTTACATGATTTTTCACGTGCAATTCACTGGCACGTAATGTTTGCCTGATTTTACTGAAAAAAAATTGGTAACGTGTTCAGGTTAAAGCTACGTGAAAACAACGTTTCGAGTTTTTTGAGTGTAGAACATCAAAAATTGCTGCCTCCGCCAAGCGAACCTTGAACGGACGGACGGACAAAGTTTTGGTTTTCCATCTCTTTCCTATGCATCTATGAAGTGTTTGGAGGAGCGGGATGGAGGATCCGAAAATTGATGGTAATAGCGTTCGTACACGGTCGGATCTAGAAAGATTGCTTAGTCAATGAGAACACACACACAATCGAATGTAAGCGCATTTATGTTTGGTCACAGCGTCGATACGTATTATGAGCGGAGAAACAATGATTAACTTTCGCTAGGTGTGTAGAGGAAGGAGGATGGTAGAGTGTATGCGATTAACAATTACTCGTGCGTGAAGGAATGATACCGTCGTGTTGGATGACGCTGGGCTGCGGTAGTGACCTTGGGCCAATAATTTCGCGGGTTGAACAGAATTCAAATTGCTTGCCGAAGGTGAAGTATAGTATAACTGTGCATATTTGATACATGAGGTGTAGTCCCAAGCTGCTTTAGATCTGTGAGATCGTGGTCCGGTGTCGCCTTCTTTGGATCTTTGCACCATTGTCACCCTGGACGGCGGTGGTAGGTAAATGCACTAACACAGTAGAAGGGACAGGGAGAACACCTCAACACAGTTTTGGGTTGGATTGGCGCAATGAGGTCTATACAGGTGGAGAAGAACTGCTTAGGTTGTATTAGTGTAATGCAAAATACTGTCATTGTCTTCGTGACACGATGCACAGCCTAGTTTTTTGTAAACATGCGTGACGTGGATCTCCAAAGACAACCATTCACATCAGCAGCAAATCACCACGTGGAATGTTTATTTTCAATAATTGGTATAGTTATTTAAAGATTATGGCTGCAAAATGCCTTTTTGTGCTCTTAAAGGATGCTAAACTTGCTTTGGTATTATTCGCTTGTTTTTGGAGTTTTACGTCACTACCTGAAATCATGGATTGTTTACACATTTTTCGTTACTAATACCAACAAACACCTTGCGGAAGGTGCATGCTGAAATCTTACCCTATTACGAAAAATGGAAGTATTCTTTATACGGTATATAATTTCAGATCATCCATGGAGTTCCCAAGTATTGTATAGTAATCTTAAATTATTTTTTCCTTCGTGACAATGATAATGCAGGTCTGTCTACAATTGCAGACAGTTCAGATATAATTTTTGTTATCATTTTGTATTGTAACACCCTTTCGCAATATTTTTTATCCTATTTCAGCTTCACATTTATGCGGTTTTAGCCCATACTACAGATTTTACTATATTTTTTTTCCTTCTTTATCCAAACAAATTTAATGATTTGAAAACTATAATTGTTAATGAACCTTCATTTTTTATTGCACAATTATATAGAAGTATCCATGGGCTTAGTAGGATTCAAGAGTTATCGGGGAATTAAAATTTTCTTCCTTTTTTTCTCTTTCTTTTTTTTGTGTGGATTTGTTAAGTTTTCCTATTTGGGCAGTAATCATAATCATATGAAATTTATTTTGGCTTACTGTTAGCTTAAATTTCCTTTGCCATTCTGCAGCCTGCCCGGTGATAAACTTTCCTACATTACATCACTTTAGAAATTTTCGACATTTCAGAGTTTATATCATCTTACTTCGCAGCAGATGTGGCAAATAGCTGCATTTTATTTTAATATGTATATTATTTAGTATCTCGTTACAACATCGTGTTGTTTTCATCATATCATCACTGCATATTTTTATAATCATAATAAAATTGTATATTAAAAAAATAATAATAATAATTGATGAAATTTAATACTTCCAGGGTACAGGAAGTTTATTCCAGATAGTACAGATATTTTATTGCATTGTATCTTGAGGTATTTTTCTTTTAATGTAGATCATTGAATATTCATAAAATTATTGAATGCTCTTCAAATGTGCTGTTTATGCTTATCCATATGTCATGAATACATACATATTTTTTTTAATTTTTAATGTATAATCAAATGTTTAATGTTTTACTTATTTGCAAAATAATCTTCACATTCCAGAGTAACATTCATCTGCCACTGATTGAGCTGTAAAGATGCAACAAGCTTCATGTTATTATCTTATGCCTATTAATACTGTTTTAATTATTTCATCATATTTTTTCAAAATTTCAGGATGACGAATTGCAACTATGACATATTAATTAAATATTCTAGTATATTTCATTGCTCTATTACATACAACATGAATTGAATATTATGATTATATATAATAAATACTGGGTTGGGAGGGAGCACCAGGGTATCATTCAAGCTGAAACTGGACGATGGTTTGATTGACTGCCTGAGTCTAGGAGGGAACAAACAGTATCATTTCTTATCCTACCGATTCGATTGTGGTGCCGCGAGTTCTACTCCAACAGTTTCAGGGAGAGTGACGCGCTCTTCTTTACAAGCCATCCTGTAGAAAGCTTAATGAGTATTGCGAATTGTGTTATTCGATTTGTTGGATCATGTCGTTGGAAGGAGATTCTTAATTTCCCGTGGATTTCGTGTAAGTGTCTCTACTTACGGCTCCACCCCTCCGTTTTTCGCCCTTCATACAGCGATATTGTGAATTCATATCGGTGGCTCAATTCGATCTTGCTATTAAGTGGAGCTGCATCCAAGCCAAGGGCTAGAGGGGATGGTGGCTACCATACATACATACATTTCCCCCCCGGAAACCAAATCCAAAAGGATGAGGTTTTGAACCTACTGTCCCAAGTTCCAAAACCTGTGATAGTGATGGGAGACTTTAATGCACATCACCCGCTATGGGGTTCAGACGAAATCAACCACCGGGGCAAAATAATAGAGTCAATCATCGACGAAGAAAATCTGATAGTGATCAATAATGGTGAAAAAACATATGTAAATAGCGCTACGGGGATCGGATCCTGCATCGATATCTGTTGTTGCTCCGACCAACTAGCTGGAGAAGAAGCTGTCTCAGAAGATTCGTACGGAAGCGATCACATTCCACTAATTATATCGATGCCGCATTTAATACAGGAAAAGGAAAGTCTCCCTAGGTGGAAAATCGAAGAAGCTGACTGGGTAAAATACCAAAACACGATTGAAATAACCCACAAAGATGATGCTGTTTACCAAATTGAAGAAATAACAAAGCAGATAAACAAAGCCGCCGAACAATCCATTCCAAAAACTAAAGGAAGTACCTCCGGTAAACAGGTACCATGGTGGAACAATGAAGTAGCATCTGTTATCAAAGCTAGAAGAAAGGCCCTTCAAATCTTGCAAAGGACAAAAAAAGAATACCAAACCACCAACATGCACAGGATTTTCGAGAAGCCAATATCAAAGCACAAGAGATCATTATAAAAGCCAAAAAGAAATCCTGGGAAGAGTTTGCCATAAATTCAACGTCCACACGCCTGCTAAAGAAATGTGGAAAAATTACAGCAAAATTCAAGGAAAATTCAAATCCCCACACATCCGAGAAATCAAACTAAATAACCAAAGAAATACTAATAGCAAAGACATAGCTGATAGCCTAGCTGCACACTTCGGACAAATATCCAGCGATAAGGAATATTCACTACCATTCCTTGCGTATAAAAACAACATCGAACAATTCCCGATATTAATAAACCAGGACGACGGAGCCAATTACAACTCAGTATTCTCCAAAAATGAGCTCGAGGAAGCCATGGAAGGACTCAAAGGATCCTCTCCAGGTCCGGATGGTATCCACTACGCAATGATAATCAATCTCCCAGTAGAGTACAAACATTTGCTCCTCAATACGTACAACAGATTATGGGAAGATTCCGTGTATCCAGAAAGCTGGACTAAATCCATAGTTGTCCCTATATACAAGGGAAAAGGAGAAAGAAGCTGCCCAGGTAATTACCGACCAATCTATTTAAATAGCTGCCTTGGAAAGATCCTCGAGAGAATGATAAATAACCGACTAATGTACATAATCGAAGAACGCAAGCTGCTTAATGACCACCAATTCGCTTTTCGAAAAGGAAAATCTACAGCAGATTATCTAGCCCACTTTGACACCGCTGTGAGAGAAGCTATGCACAAAAAATCCTTACACAAGCAGTTTTCCTCGACATCAAAAAGGCTTACGACACCACCTGGCGCAGGCTGGTACTGAACAGAATTTGTGAGTGGAAAATTGGAGGCAACCTCGTTAAATACATCCAGAAAATCCTAGAACGAAGGACATTTAGAGTAAAAGCAAACAATACACTATCACAGGAAGCAATAATGGAGAACGGCCCATGCCAAGGATCAGTTATAAGCGTCACTCTTTTCTTAATTGCAATCGACACCATATGCTCGGTGCTCCCAGCCGGCGTCAAGGTACTCCTTTTTGCCGATGATGTAGTGCTTTTTGCCACCGACAGCAACCGGAAAAATCTCGCCAAAAAACTACAATCAGCGCTTCAGTCAGTTGAATCATGGGAACAATGTACTGGCTTCAAGATATCAACCGAAAAATGTGTAACAGTGTTGTTCAAGAACCCCAGATCAAGAAAACAAATAGGTCAAAAACTGAAACTGAATAACGGCTTTGTACCAGAAAAAAGTTGCCACAAATGTCTTGGAGTTACTCTAGATCAACACCTCACCTACAAAACACACATAGAGGAAATAAGAGCAGCATGCTCCCAGAGAGTTCAGTTCCTAAGATTCATCGGGTCTAGATCATGGGGTGGCGACCGACAAACTCTTACAAAAATCTACAAAGCAACCGTACTTGAAAAAATACTGTACGCCGCTCCTATTATATCTTCCATCAGTGACACGGTAAGCAAACGGCTCGAGATTTTGCATAACAACGCTTTACGGATCATCACAGGAGCGTTCTTTACCAGTCCAATAATAAGCATACAGGCTAAAGCAGGAATTCCAAACATCAGGTGCCTCCTAAACCAAAGACTAGCGATATTTGCAACAAAAACAATCAACAACACCTGTCTTCCACTAAACAGCGAAACAGAAGAGTACAGCAGTCACAGCTCAGGAGAACTATGGAATCAAGAACCAACTACCGAACCAAACACTATAAAAACCAGAAGTAGTAGAATCATAGAGGACCTAGGAACAAATTTCCCAGTAAGTAGATCTCTGCATATACCATCCACCCCACCATGGAAGAGGAAACAAATAAATGTCGATAATACCATGCTACACGCGAGTAGGAGTGGAAAGAATAATCTAGAACAGAGGAAACTATTGGCCCAACTAATCAGCACTAAATACAGACTCCACTCAGCGATCTACACTGATGGATCTAAAACCGATTCAAGAACGGGTTTCAGTGTAATCGTCGAAGGTAACGTAATACGTAAAAGAACCCACAATCTACTTAGCATCTACAGTGTCGAATGTATGGCAATAATTGAAGCCCTAAGCTGGATATCAAATCAAGAAAGAGTAGGTGCCTTCATCATAAGGAGTGTATCGAAAAGTAGTTATAAACATTCGATGCGTTATTACGCATAAACTACTGTATATATTTTTAGCGTGTAAGCGCCATTTGCTTTGTTTACATGTCAAAAATGATTATTCGGTTCATTCATTTCCGTTGATAAAGTTGTATTCAAAATGTCGCGAATTGAATTTGAGACTAAAAAGAAAATTCTGCACACTTGGTGCACCGAAAAGGGTGTTACTTACAACCAGATTGCGAAAAGAGTAAATGTTCACCCGGCAAGTGTAAAACGCATCATCGAAAACGTTTGTCAAGGAGTGCTCCTCAAGGATTTACTAAGAAGTGGCCGGAAACCCGGCTCCAGCAACCCCGATTTGGACCAAAAAGTTGTGGATTATATTCAAGCGGAACAAATCTGCCTCTACTCGCGATCTAGCCGAGAAGTTCAGGACCAGCATCGGAATGATTCAACGAATCAAGCGCAGGAATGACTTGAAGACGTACAAAAGCAGAAAGTGCCCAAACAAACTCCGGAACAAAAGTCTCGTGCCAAAACCAGGCTCGAAAGCTGTACAGCTGCATTTTGGACAATTTCGACCAGTGCATTTGATGGATAACGAAACATACGTTAAAGAAGATTCAAAGAACGCTACCGGGGCCGCAGTTTTATACTAAATCTGTTGGGGAACGTGTGCCAACCGCAGATACGACTGTTGCGATGGAGAAATTCGGTCAGAAGGTGCTCATTTGGCAAGCTATTTGCACATGTGGCTTGCGTTCTTCAATTTTCTATACAAAAGGAACTATAAATGCTGAGATTTATCAAAAGGAATGTTTGAAGAACAGGTTGCTACCATTGTATAGAAAGCACCAGTCCCTTCCGTCTCTTCTGGCCAGATTTGGCATCGTGCACATTACGCCAAATCCACTCTACAGTGGCTGACGGAGAACAACATCAAGTTCGTAGACAAAGACATCAACCCACCAACACTGTCCCCAGTTGCGACCGATCGAACGCTATTGGGCAATAGTCAAGCGTATATTTAAGAAGGATGAGTACAGTGTCCCAAAACACGAGCCGATTTTAAGAAAAATTGGCAGCGGCATCCAGGAAGTGCACAAAGGTCACTGTACAGAATTTGATGGCAGGTGTCAAATCATAAGGTACGGGCATTCTACTGGAAATGAACATGATGACTAGTTTTTCCGTTTGGATCTTTTGTAAACATGTTAAGCTATAATAAACTGAAATAGTATGTTAATTTTAACCATGTTTTCATGCCTATTTTATTATTTGGAAGTTTATAACTACTTTTCGATACACTCCTTATGCACTGACTCTCTGAGCGTAATCACCACTATCGAAAAAAGAAAGATAAAATCTCTTCTCAAAGATGAAATAGTCACCCTATACAACAACATAACCGATAAGGGAACATCCATTACCTTTTGCTGGATCCCTAGCCACATCGGCATTCCCGGGAACGAGAAGGCTGATACAGAAGCAAAGCGAGCCCTCGAACTGAATACAATAACGCAGAAAACAGTTGACCACAAGGAAACCAAAACCATCATCAAAAGGAACATTATTGATAAATGGCAAATGGAATGGTACTCAACCAGAAACAATAAAGTAAGAGAATGCAAAAACACCATCACACCTTACAGAGACTCAATTACAGGAAATCGCAGAGATGACGTCATACTTACCAGACTACGAATAGGCCATACGTGGGTAACGCATGTATATCTACTGGAAAAAACAGACCCACCTAAGTGCACAAAATGCAACCAAATACTTACCGTCAAACATATTATAGCCTTCTGCCCAGCATATGATGACTTACGCGAAAAAATTGGGCTCCAACCCAGCCTAAGAGAGGCACTCGCTGACGACAGTCACCAAGCAAAAAAAGTGCTTAGCTTTCTCAAAGAAATTGCGCTGATAGATGAAATATGACTTGACTCTTTTCAACAAACAACCCAATATAATGCAACCCAAACCCACAGAACAATACAGTTGGTCAAGCCTAACCAGTTGTACCATTTACCACCTCATCGAAAATGGGAAACTCCGACTCCAAGGAAGACAACGTTAAGCAGATCGGTGATCAGCAGGTCACCATCATCGAGAACCAGGAGGTCCACACAGAATACCACACCCAACATGAACTTAAACTGATGGTCATCATGGTAGCAGTATTAGTGCTCCTGGTGCTAAAACTTATCAAGACAGGATGGAAGTTCTGCAAGCGTCAGGCGTTCGAAACCGCTCGCTCCGTTGCAACAATACAACAAGCGTGAACAAAGAATGAAGAAAAAAAAATACTATTAGATGTTAAGTTGTTTCAAACTCTGTAAATGAATCAAACGAGACTCGAATAAAATTTAAAGAGTCTTTAATAATAATAAAAAAAAAAAAAAGACGAATCCGTGAATTTCCTTTAATTCCTTGAACAACATTTCCAGAAAAGATTTGAAGAGTATCCAACCTTCAATAAAAAAGGGCGTACGAGAGTTTTTTGGCAATTCTTTAAAATCATTTTCCTAAAATATTAGGAAAAATGTTAAAATAACTGAATTTATTTGAATTTAACGTCTTACACTTGATAAATCGGTGTATGTCCTATCGATAAATCGCATCGCTTTTGAACGTAACTTCATTTGCTTAAGGAAACCCCAATGCACAGAATTGACCTGAAGGGGCCGCATGTATGCCTATGAAAATAAAGTAGCCTCAAATTCCAAAAATAAATATGGTTCTCTGCCACATCTTAATGAAATTTGGTCCGCTTTGTCACCAAATTATGGCAAAAAATGGTTATTGAAGAAAAAATGAAAAAGTTATTGTACCTAATTGTTTGGATACTATAAAAAAGGGTATGTTTCCAAATTTTGACCGCAATTAAAAATTTGAATGTAAAGGCAATAATTGGCCATTTCAAAAATTAAAATTAGTAAATATCAATAATACATCGTGTTACAATTAAGACCTGAATGGCTTAACAAGTTACACTGGTTCTGTCAAGGGGGTTATCCCAGTACTCCCCATCAGGTTAAATCTGATTTTCGTTCCAGAAGCGTTACTTTGCTACCATTTAAAACCAATTGGACGAAAGTGCGTTGAACTGCATTTGAGAACCATATTATTAAAATTTGAAATTTTCATCGAATTGAAGGTTCGGTTCCGAATGAACTGTGTTTAATTGGACGTATAAAAATTTACCTTTTACGAGTTGAAGTTGGACGAATTGGCACAATCGAAAAGCTTATCGAAGTCCTCACAATACGCTGCGGTAGTCAATGCTGATTCCGGAAGTTTCTGAGTGCGTACGTAAGCTCTGATTCCAACGGTACGGACCAACTTAAGGTCTGTGCTGCTAAGCTAACATTCATTTCCGAGACTTGAGACAAATTGATATGGTTGAACGACAAATTAGGAACGATGGTGCTAGGTGCGTGCTTAATATCTTCCAAATACAGCTTGACGATATCTTCGAAACTACAAATTTGTCCGTTATACACCGCTTTACGTTTAAGAGGATTATTTCGTGCAGATTTGCATAGATGCGGTGCATCGTAAAATGCAGTATATGCGATGATCTTTTGATTAAAAGATCTTACAATAATATGGCTTTTCCTCCGTTATCATATATTCTCTCAGAAACAAAGCACGATTTACGGAATTTTTGGTCGCAAACCAATACCTTTGGAATCAAACCAGCGAAGCAAAACCAAAAACTAGTCGGATAGCTTCATCGATGATAATTTTGAGGTGGATGCTTAGATAGTGGCAAATAGTACCCAATAGCCTGCTTAAACCAGATTTCAAAGATTTAACCATCATAATCAAAACAGACTTAGCGCGTGAACTCACATCTACCAGAGATGCATCAGGCAACTTGAGTCGGAAAAGCTGTAAAATAATCAGGTTGAGCGTTACCAAAATAAAAATTCTTTCCGTTATCGCCATTTCGTCAAAACAGATAGAAACCAGCTTTACGTCTTCAGGGTGCGATTGTGCTTTGATCCTCAGAGAAATCAAAATTGTCGCCGAGTTGCCCTCATGCACATCTATCCTGGCCAGCCAATTTCGCAACGTACTAATAGAAGTCAGTGCAAACAACTGCCGCATTTGTTTGTATGCCTTTTTAGAACAATATTGCCAAACGAGAGCCAAATTTTTCATCTCATCCGTGTACCGAGCGCCACCACGTTTTCGCAACTTATTGGCCTGAATTTCTAGGAGAACAAGATCCACCAAAGTGTCCTTCTTATCCTGACTAAGAGCACCTTTAAGTTTCTTTAGCTCCGTACGAAGATTTATAATGATGGACTTTTGTTTGCTGATCGTCTGATTTTTCTTCCGTAGTTCTTTTTTCAGCCCAATCATTTCTTCCTTTTGGTCGACTATTTTTTCGACCATCATTATACAACGAACTGGATCGTGTAGGTAATCGTGATCAACTAATGCAGATATGGCTAGCTGATGGGTTTTGCCGTTGGATCGAGCGTTGGATAAAGGGATTTCCGGAGGCTCTGATGAACGGCTCGCAGGATTTTCAACATCTTCTGCTAGCTCTAGGAAATCACCATCATCTTCGAACTCAGTGCTTTCAAAGTCCATTGCTTCATTATCTTCAGGAAACCCTGCGGAACCAGCACCCCGGAGACTTAGAATAGTATATCGACGTAGCCTATAAACGAATATGTTATTATGTCAACATGTAATTGATGTATGAAGAAAATGTTTAATTAATTACCCGATAAGAATAGGATGATTGTTAGAAATAATATAGCAATTGCCAATAAGATTATGGCTATTCGGAAGAAGGATTTCTTTCCTGCGGTGGAAGTGCTCAAACATCCCGGTACACAACAGGTTTTGCGTCCCATTTTCAACGGAATAAGCAAAGTTTGACAGAAACAAACTTTTCAATGCCTACTATTGATGTTGAGCATCAAAAGTTTAGCTATCAAAACAAATACAAATCAAAGCACACACACACCGACGATGGCTCACATGAGTTCACACATACATATTCGTTTCTAATGTTTCTTGAACACGTTGAGGGCGCTTCGAACATGTCGACTGAAACAGAGGGAGCCGTGTGTCTTGTTATTGGCGGTCTTCG